>CALYOO010000342.1:0-38258 GCA_945261195.1 Cryptosula pallasiana
TGAGGTTATTGCTGGAGAGAATGATTTCTATGCAGAGAGAGCTGTTCTTATGTACTATAAGCCACTCCTACTCATTTAGCTTATAACCATTAAAAACACTTGCGCGAAAGCTCTATCATAATAGTGTTATTCGCGTGAAACATTCCTGTTTTAATCAAATGAAAATAAATTTTTTATTCGCGCAAAAACAACAGTTTCTATTCGCGTGAAAATAATTGTTTTATTCCCGCGAAAGCATTGGTTTCTATTTGCGTGAAAATAAATTTTTTTTAATCTTGCGAAAACATCAGTTTTTATTTGCGTGAAAATAAATTGTTTATTCCCCGCAAAAGCATCGGTTTTTATTCGCGTGAAAATAAACTATTTATTTCCGCAAAAGAGTTGGTTTTTCTTCGCATGAAAACAGTTTTTTTGATTCCCGCAAAAACATTGGTTTCTATTTGCGTGAAAATAAGTTATTTATTCCCGCAAAAGCATTGGTTTTTATTCGCGTGAAAATAAATTATTTATTCCCGCAAAAAAATTTAGTTTTTATTCGGGTGAAAATAAACTATTTGTTCCCGCAAAAGAGTTGGTTTTTATTCGCGTGAAAATAAACATTTTATTCCCGCAAAAACATTGGTTTCTATTCGCGTGAGAATAGAGTTTTTATTCCCCGCGAAAACATCTGTTTCTATTCGCGTGAAAATAATTGTTTTATTCCCGCGACAGCATTGGTTTTCATTCGCGTGAAAAAGAAATTATTTATTCCCACGAAAGAGTTGGTTTTTATTCACGTGAAAAACAATTTTTTTATTTAAGCGAAAACATTGGTTTCTATTCGCGTGAAAATAAATTAATTATTCCCGTAAAAGCATTGGTTTTTATTCGCGTGAAAATAAACTATTTATTCCCGCGAAAGAGTTGGTTTTTCTTCGCTCACCGCTCACCTTTGCTCACCGTTGTTGAACTGGATGCTCTTTGTCTGAAAACGTTGTCTCTTATATAGCTAAACTTGTACGGATTGACATGGATTGAGTTCAATAAAACAGGGTTATTCGCAGGAATGTTTGGTTTATTTTTCTATTCGCGTGAAAATAAATGTTTTAGTCTCGCGAAAAGCATTGGTTTCTATTCGCGTGAAAACCAAATTTTTATTCCAACAAAAGCAACGGTTTACATTCGCGTGAAAATAAATTATTTATTCACGCGAATACATCGGTTTTTATTCGCGTGAAAATAATTTACTTATTCCAGCGAAAACATAGGTTTGTATTTGCGTGAAAATAAAACTTTCATTCCAGCGAAAGCAAAGATTCCCATTCGCGTGAAAATAAATTTTTTTTTCCACGAAAACACTGGTTTTTATTCGGGTGAAAATAAATTATTTATTCACGCGAAAACATTGGCTGTTATTGGCGTTAAAAAAATAAATTAGTTATTCCCGCGAAAGCATTGGTTTGTATTCGCGTGAAAATAAAATTTTTATTCCCGCGAAAGCAACGGTTTCCATTCGCGTGAAAATAATTTATTTATTCTCGCGAAAGCATTGGTTTGTATTCGTGTGAAAATAATTTTTTTATTCCTGCGAAAGCATTGGTTTGTATTCGCGTGAAAATAAAATTTTTATTCCCACGAAAGCAACGGTTTTTATTCACGTCAAAATAAAATTTTTATTCCCGCGAAAGCAAGGGTTTCCATTTGCGTGAAAATAAATTATTTATCCCCGCAAAAGCAATTGTTTGTATTCGCGTGAAAATGTTTTTTTCATTTCCGCAAAAGCATTGGTTTGTATTCGCTTGAAAATAAATCTTTATTCCCGCTAAAGCAACGGTTTTTATTCGCGTGAAAATAAGTTATTTATTCCCGCGAAAACATTGGTTTGTATTCGCAAGAAATTAGTATTTTTATTCCTGCGAAAGCAACGGTTTCCATTCAGGTGAAAATAAATTATTGATTCTCGCGAAAGCATTGGTTTGTATTCGCGTGAAAATAAAATTTTTATTCCCGCGAAAGCAACGGTTTCCATTCGCGTGAAAATAAATTATTAATTCTCGCAAAAGCATTGGTTTGTATTCGCGTGAAAATAACTTTTTTAGTCCGGCGAAAGCATTGTTGTTCTTCCGTAAAAACAAAGTTTCATTAATTTAACCATATGATAAATGGGATGATTTCAGCTATATAAGAACCACTGTTTCCACACAGAAAGCAGTCACTTCAACATTAGCAACTGAAGGAGCAAGATCTACTACATCATCATCTACTACAAACTGCTAGAAGGACTTTCTGTATTAAGGTGAGTCAACTTGATGTACTATTAAGTATAAATTTAATTTTTTATTGATTCAGATACTAGCAGCAGTATGATATTGAGCAAATATACATATATATGTATATATACATATCTATCTTCAAATTGGTTTTGAAAAAAAAAATCAAAATCATAACAAGGATTTTTACTTTATCTTTTAGAATGTCGACACAAGTCAATACAAAACAACTGAAGAATGAAGAGCCAAAATTTTCACAAGACAAGAAGGGGATTGATAGCAATTTACTTCTTCGACGTACTAAGATTTCTGTTCAACATGCCAGACAGCTGAAGAATAAAGAACCAAAACCTTCACAAGACAGGAAGGTGGTTGATGACAATGTACTTTTTCAACGCACTACGATTCGCTTTCAAAAGGCCTTTGAGAATAGCCTGGCAGCTCTCATCATCAAAAGCGCCTCTCTGTTAAGTACTCTATCTCCAGCTTCCAGAAAAAAACGTTGAAAACATAGTCAAAGTTGAAGATTTACCAACACCTACAGTTATGCAGGTGTTAACCGTCGAGTTCCATGATGAAACGAACTGCACCGTCATCTACAACTATAAAAAGGATGGAAAGATAGTTAGAGTGAAGAGCACTATTCCATTAGCGGCAGGACTACTTGTTGATGAAGCTTCGCAAATAAGACCATTGATTTTGATCTACATGGGTGTTGAAAAGACTGGAAAAGCAATTTTCGCGCCGCTACAGAAACAGGATCTACTCTGAAGTGGAAGAATGCGTTTGATGTATTACCAGAGAAGAGTATGAGACAAATTAATGCTTATTTTGAGGTAGCTCATCTTCAGGATTTTCCAACAGATAGTGTCATATGTTTCCAAAACCCCGAAGTGATAAAAAAAATCTGACAGGCGATGGAATGCGAATGAAGAGACTCTTCTAGTTCAATACAGAATTGTTGTAGATAAAGAATTACTGATCGGAGATATGCGCATTCCTCATCAAATAGTTTCTGCTGTGACATCGGAAAGATTTGGAGTTATTCTGTTCAAGGGACTGAGTCGAAACGCGGACAATTCAATTTTCTACAACATCAGTGTACTCGCAGATCATCAAGCCCTCGTCCAAGCCTCGGAACTGATTGATAATCCAAAATCTGAGGATTTTCTCAACCACTTCGATGATGCTGAAAAAGAAGACTGTGTGGAACAAAAGCTGGAGAAGCTAATCTATAACTCAAGGGATTCATATCACTATAGGTAAGTTTTATTACTTTTTACCATAGTTTAAAAAAAAGTTGATTTGTGAAAATTTTGTGTATTCTTACAATAAAAAACCGCTTAATTTCTCTTTCTAACGTAAATAACAATAGTAAAACGATTTATCACATAAATGATCAACTCATGAACATTTCTTGTAAAAACATTTTTAAATCATATACATTCTCGGATGAAAAAAGGACTTTTTTGTGTGTAATCAGTGTATTTTTTACATAAAATTAAAAAAAAATAACCAAAGTTTATAATTATTTTACAAAAGATGCACAATTTCTCACATAAATGATCAACTCATGAACATTTTTTGTAAAAAATTTTTAACTTATATACATTTCGGATTTTTTGTGTAATCAGTGTATTTTTTACATAGAATTTAATAAAATAACAAAAGCTTATAATTATTTCACAAAAATGCTTAATTTCTTACGTAAATGATCAACTCATGAACATTTTTTGAAAAACTTTTTTTAAATTATATACATTTCGGATTAAAAAAGGAGTTTTTTGTGTAATCAGTGTATTTTTTTTTACATAGAAGTTGAAAAAATAACAAAAGGTTATAATCATTTTACAAAAATGTTTACTTTCTCACGTAAATAACACGTTTTATCACATAAATGAACAATTCATGAGCGTTTGTTGTAAAACATTTTTAAATTATATATATTTATGTGTATATATATATATATATATATGTATTCCGGATCCAGATGAAAAAAAGGACTTTTTCGTGTGTAATCAGTGTAATTTTTTAAATAGAAGTTGAAAAAATAACAAAAGTTTGTAATTATTTTACATTAATTTTTAATCATACCATACTAGTACATCACTTTTTATTTTAGTCCATTTTATCGTAAAAAGAACACAGAATAAAGGACTCGCTCCCTACAAAAAAATAATGAGCTGAATGATGTAACTCAGTGAGTGATTTTCCTGTTCTATATAATGTAAACTAACTAATGTAGCTAAGAGTAAAAGTCCAATTCCGTAAAATTTATTTATATAATGAATAACTTTTGTATTTTAGTTCATTATGGGATCAAAAAGTATACGGAATACAGGAATTCCTCCCTGAGACATATAATATACCACCGGAACATCGAAGAAGATATTGTTCAGGAAAAATGCGTTGTAACAATTGATATCGTAAGCTATAGTAGTTTGTATTACACAAAATTTACTCTAAAACAGTTTTAAGAATGTAAAAACTAGATATGGTGTTTTCTTTTACAATTATTTTCCCAATACTGTAAATTTTATTCATCTAGAGGAGTAATTTGGTGATTTTTGACGGTTTTTAAAAACAAATATCAAAAAACTATATATTTTAAGGATTGTTTTTAAAAAGAGTTAAAAAAAAAGGTATGTAATAAAACCCTGATAAAATCTTCACTAAAAAAATTAATGAAAATTAAATGGAATAAAAGAATATTTTCCCAAATACCAAATTTTTTGTAAATATGAAGTGAAAATCTCTATAATATTTTTGGTATTACGCAAAATTTACTGTAAAACAGTTTTAAAAAAGTCAAAAACTAAATATGATACTTCTTGTGCAATTATTTCCCAAATAGTGTAAATTTTAATCATCTAGAGAGGTAACTTGGTAATTTTTTTTTATTTTTTTAAAATATAACGATTAGTTTCGAAAAGGTTGAAAAGAAAAGCTATATATATATTTTTTTAAAAAAATATCGAAAACTATACATTTTAATGATTATTTTTTTAAAAAAGTTAAAAAAAACCAAAAAAAAAGCTATGTAATAAAACCCTGTTTTGAAACATAAAAAAAATTTATTGATTTAGTTCTCAGAATTGAAATTGCCATCAAAAATGGTTTGTTCTTGAATGGGTAAATCCATAGCCTTCTCATTATTATGTCATAAGTTTTCTGCCGCAATATCTTCAACTTCTCAGAGATAGAGATTGTTCTGTTTAAAAAAATAATGGAAATTGTATATATAAATAATTATTTTGAAAAAATGGTGAATTTTTAAAAAAAAGTTCAAAAGGAAGATGTGGGATAAAACCCTCACTAATTTTTTATGATAGGTTGTTTACCTAACAATAAGAAAATAATGAATAATGTATATTTGAACAATTATTGAAAACTTAGTGAAAATTGAATAGAATAAAAGAATATTCTACCAAATCCCCTGTTTTTTTTGTAAAGATGTACAAACAGATAAAATTTAACCATTTAGAGGATGATTTTCTTTTTGCAAAAAAGTTAATGAAAATTTAATGAAATGAAAGAATACTCTACGAAATACCCTGTTTTTTTGTAAATTTGTACAAATAGATGAAATTTAACCATTTAGAGGGAAAATTTAATGAAATGAAAGAACATTTTACCAAATAGTCTGTTTTTTTTTGTAAACTTGTACAATTAGATGAAATTTAACCATTTAGAGGATGCTTTCTTTTCAAAAAAAAATTAATGAAATTTGAATGAAATGAAACGAATATTTTACCAAAATAGCCAGTTTTTCTTGAAAATATGTACAAATAGATGAAATTTAACCATTTAGAGGATGTTTCTTCTTGCAAAAAAAATTAATGAAAATTGGATGAAATGAAAGAATATTTTACCAAATACCTCTTTTTTGTAGATGTATACAAATATATGAAAATCTAACTTCATCCGTTTTTGCCCTTTGAGATCATGTTTGAAGGTTTTCAAGATATATTTTCAGTAAAAGCTTCTGCATTGATTGTCATTACAAGCTGTAGTGTTTTGTATTATTAAATATTTACTGACTCCAGCTATATTATATGAGATTTTCCCCTACTTATTACGCAATAAATGTATATATTCATATATTGTTTCATTTTTAATCAATGTATTTATTCAATGTAGATATATCACCTCTCTCTCCTCTTTTCGTCTCTCCCTCTCTCTCTCAAGATATCATATGAGTCGAAATTACAAAAAATTATCAAAACTTAAATGCCATACATTCAAAATCTAGATGCCCTATGAGTTAGAATTATGTATATAATTATGTAAAAAAAATTATCAACACTTAAATGCCATACATTCAAAATCTATATGCCATATAAGTTCAAATTAAGTAAAAAATAATCAAAACTCAAATGCCACTTAAATGCCACTCAAATGCCACTCAAATGCCCCTCAAATGAAATACAATATAAACTCGGCGAATTCATTCAATACCCTAACCCATTGCATCACCCGAAGTCAAATCCACAAAAAACACTTGGTAGGGAGATCTGCTCATATATCACTACTAGCGCATTTGCATCAACTCCGTAGATTCTATCACAAACTTTTGCTTCTTTTCTCAACCAATGTTCTCAAATTTTAGTTATACCTTTTTCGTGATATCTATGCAATACTAGACTTGGTCCACCAACTATGTTTTTTCTTTATTAGAGGATAAAGTTTCGCATTGCAGTTGTCAATCAGACAAATTGGGAGAGTCTGTCGAAATGAGTTACCAATTCATGGAAATCCAAGTATGTATGGAGGGGGTGGTTGGGGAGCTTTGTTGAACATTCATCGAATCGTTGATCCTGCTAAAGATATACCACCTTTTAACATATCAATCCCATGCTCTCTGTAGATCTATCTTTGTCTTTCCAACGCTTGAACAAATGGTTTTACATTCAAGTTGTTGTACCATTTTAAAAAATCCCTCATTGTCTTCATGTTGTTATCTTCCCGCGCTTTTCGACAAATCATGTACTCTTCTTCACTGATGTTTTTTTGTTTTAAGGAATTGTAAAAAGCTTCTCTTGAAGGTAGATGTTCTTGATTAAGTTGTTCCAAGTCTTTCATCCATTCATAAGGAAAAAATCCTTTTCCGGCGTCGCATTTGCATGCTTTGAGATACATTTCATAGCTGTATCCAGGAGCGATGAAGTTTGTACAATCTAAAAACAAAAAACATCCTCTTCCGATAACAGGCATCTTGTTCCCTTTTTTATAACAAAATCAAAATCTTTGTCGGAGACATCTCTCAATTTTTGAAGCAGTTTTCCTTTCATCACATTGAACTCATAAGTCTGTGAATTAAAACCTAGGTTAGGGAGCTTGTTCATATAGCTGTACAATTCATCCAGAACTTTCTCAGGTCCTGTTCTCCGTCTGAAACGTTTTTGTTCATAATCACTACGAAACTTTTCTTCAGCTTTTTCCAGTCGTTGTAATTCACCTTCTATCTGTTTTATTATCCGCGAAAATTGTTTTTTCCAATCGGTTATACAATTCTTCACTAATCTCTTCCAAGTATTGAATGAACTTTCCAACGCATTCATCATCATCTCCGTTATTGACAATACAACGTGAGTTGACGAAGTCCGGTACGTTTGAACAAATTGAAATACTTAAAAGTTTATGTTCATTAGTGTAAAAGGTCGTGTCTGTATCTTGATCTTTTTCGCAACTAGGTAACAAACACTCTATGTCGAATTTTGCAAAAAGTGGATAGTATCTCAAAGAATCATCTGACCCGATATCTATCCCAAATTGAATCTTCAGTTTATCAAATATTGTAGCGCTACAAGCGTATTGTCCTCCAAAAAACTCCATTGTTGTTGCGTCTGAGATTGAACATTTGTGTCTTTTCAGGTTCCCCAATCTGTCATAACAAGTAGAACACGTCGGACACCTGTAGGCTCTAACAGATCCTTCCAAGTTTGTAATAAGGCTGAAGTGATTGATATAAAGATCCAGATATAGATTTTCCTTTTAACTGGAGTTCGAATTCCAAATAACTGTTGAAGTCATATTATCATTTAGAGAAAACACTGTTATCTTCAGTTGAAATGCTTTTTCCAAAAGCAATAAATTAGCTTCTGTTACTCCTTTCCCATCATACTTTCTAGTACTATCATCATAGATGAAACTATGATATTGTTGTTGGTACTCCTTCACCTCCTTAACTATTGGATCTTTTGCAAATCCATTGTTTTTTTGTAGTTCTTTGTGTAATGCTAGACATCTAAAAAAAACAATGATTGTCAGTAATTCGTATTTCTTTTGTGTTTTTTAATTAACATGGTTCGTATGTGTCTGTTTTTGATGAGGTGAGGGGGTAAATGGATTGGTGGTGATCCCACTTTTCCCATTCCGACTAGTTTGTAGAAATAAAACAAAATGTTTGTGATCAGCATCAATCTCCAAGTTGTATTTGATCTCCGTCTCAAGCTATTAGTACAATGATCAGTCTCAATAACATCAACAAAAAAGTCATCAAGCTCTCATTCAGTTTCAATCAATTTAGCTTTTGGATACACAGTAGCATTGTTTGATGATGAGTGAAAGTATTGGCGTTCACCATCATTTTTATTTTCTAGTATACAACCTACGCTACAGTTGACTTTTGCTCTTGAGCTCAATTGTCTCCAAAATTTTTTTAGTAATTCTAACACTCCTGAATCATGATAGTAACTTTGGTAGCTATCAGCTTGATCTCTTGGAACCCAATCCCAAAGTCTTACATTTAAACGTTCTATGACTTTTCTAGCTCTATGTTTGGTTTTCATAGCTCCCCAATATCTAGCTATCAGATCATCCCATTCTTCATCATGAAAAGTTGGAGCTATGCTATCATCAACAATACTTAGGGTCGATACTCGAGTAGGCCGTTCAAAATTTAAATCTTCCATTTCTTTTTATTTTTGTTCTTCTTCTTGTGCTTCTTCCTCTTCTTATTCTTCTTCTTCTTCTTCTTCTTCTTCTTCTTCATTTTTCATTTTTCATCATTGGTTCATTCTCATTTTCTTCCACTATATCCTCCACAACTTGCTCTATATCTTGAGCTATTATGCTAGTGTTTGGTGCTGTTTGGTGCATCAGGTAAACGAAAACAAATGAGTTTTCTTCTAGCCATTTCCAATTAGGGGAAACTTCAGGGTTTTTTTCTTCTACATTCTCCTCTTGATAATTTAAACTTTGTCTACAATAGAAATGTTAACACATATTAGTTCTGCGATAAAACACTCACATACATTTTGTATGAAATGTACCAAGAAAAAAAATGTCTCAAACATTATTATCAATTAATTTTTAAAAACTTACTGTGTGCTATGGGATTGAATCTTAACTTTCTCTTTTACATTCAACCCTCGTTGTTCTGACTGTTGTCTACAATAAAGTGGTGTTCGTATTATTGCTAGTGTTTTATGGAATTATGAAAAAAAAAATGTCTCAAACATCATTATTATTTAAGTTTTAAAAACTTACTGTGTGCTATGAAATGAATTCCCAACTCTCTCTTTTACATTTATTCCCTGATATTCCGACTCCTGTCTACAATAGAGAGATATTCGTATTATTTTTGCTGATTCATGAGATGTCTATAGAAAAACACACAAAAAGAATTACTCTACTAACATTATTAATTTATAATTTAAAAACTTACTGCATACTGAGGGCTATAGTATTTTCAGTAGATGATGAAACTTGAAAAGACAAAGGTTTGTCTTGAAAAGCATTTTCAAGTTCAATCTCCATTTCATTTCTATAATCAAAATTGTATTCATCATTCATGTTTTCATTACCAGCGTTTGAAAGACTGATATCATTTTGATTTTTCATGAGCCATTCCCATTCCTTATATATGTTTACATCAGTATCCTCTTCTCCCGTTTCCATAGCGCTATAATAACAATAACATCATTATTTTTTAATAAAAGTAACAATAGTACATAAAAAAGGTAAGTTAAATGACTCAGCTAATAAAAAATTATTATTTTGTAATTTTTTACCTTGTGAATAGAACTCCTAGGATTCAGTCGGTTGGTAGATTTTATAGTAGATGTTGAGTCTTCAGCTACTGTTGTTAAAATGGTTGATTTATTGTGTGAAAGCACTACTTTTAAATAGTCAAAGTCCATCAGATAATCATGTCTTGAGTTCAATGAAAACTTTTAAATTCACACAGAAAAACTTTTAATAGTTAATGGATGTAGTAATAGATGTTTACCGTTCGAACGATGTTGTTGAAATGGATGTTTTCTGTGTGAGAGCACTCCTTCTCAAATACCCTAGGATGACTGTGCAAAAAAGTATGTGAAAAATTCTGTGTATATTCGCGTGAAAAGACACTTTTATTTGTTCTTATTCGAGTGAACAATTGGGTTGTTTTTCATGTTTTATTCGTGTGAAAATAATTATTCTATTCCCGCGAAAGCATTGTTTTTTATTTATATGAAAAAAATTGTTTTATTCCCGCGATAGCAGTGGTTTTTATTCGTGTGAAAACAAATTTTCTATTCCCGCGAAAGCATTGTTTTTTAGTTGCGTGAAAATAAATTGTTTATTCCCGCAAAAACATTGGTTTCTATTCGCGTGAATATAAATTTTTTATTCCAGCAAAAACATCGGGATTATTCGCATGGAAATAAATACTTTATTCCCGCGAAAACATTAGTTTTTATTCGTGTCAAAATAAATTGTTTATTCCCGCGAAAAACATTGGTTTCTATTTGCGTGGAAATAAGTTTTTTATTCTCGCAAAAAAATTGGTTTTTATTCGCGTGAGAGTAAATTTTTTATTCCCGCAAAAACATTGGTTTGTAGTCACGTGAAAATAAATTGTTTACTCCCGCGAAAACATTGGTTACTAGTCGTGTGAAAATAATTTTTTTATTCCCGCGAAAACATTGGTTTTTATTCGCGTGAAAATAAATTGTTTATTCTCGCGAAAACATTGGTTTTTATTTGCATGAAAATAAATTTTATATTCCCGCGAAAATATTGGGTTTTATTCGCGTGAAAATAATTTTTTTATTCCCGCCAAAACTTTGGTTTTCATTTGCGTGAAAATAAAATGCTTAGTCCCGCAAAAAACGTGGATTTTTGTTCGCGTGAAAATAAATTTTATATTCCCGCGAAAACATACGGTTTTACTAATATAAAAATAAAATGGTTTCTTCCGCAAAAACATTGGTTTCTACTCGCATGGAAACAAATTTTTTATTCTCGCAAAAGCATTGGTTTCTATTCGCATGAAAATAAATGTTTTATTCTCGCGAAAACGTTGGTTATTTAGTTGCGTAAAAATAAATTGTTTATTCCCGCAAAAACATTGGTTTTTGTTCGCGTGAAAATAAATTGTTTATTCCCGCGAAAACATTGGTTTTTACTAACATAGAAATAAATTTGTTATTCCCGCGAAAACATTGGTTTCTATTCACGTGAAAATAAATTTTTTTCTTCTCCTCACAAAAACGTTGGTTTTTAGTCGCATGAAAATAAATTGTTTATTCCCACAAAAACATTGGTTTTTATTCGCATGAAACGAACTTTTTTATTCCCGCGAAAACATTGCTTTTTATTCATGTGAAAATAAATTGTTTTTTCCCGCAAAAACATTGGTTTCTATTCGCAAGAAAATACTTTTTTTATTTCCGCGAAAACATTGGTTTTCATTCCGTGAAAGTAAAATGCTTATTCCTGCGAAAAACATTGATTTTTATTTGCGTGGAAATAAATTTTACATTCCCGCGAAAACATAGGGTTTTACTAACATAGAAATAAAATGGTTTTTCCCGCAAAAACATTGGTTTTCTATTCGCGTGAAAATAAATTTTTCGTTTCCGCAAAAACATTGGTTTTTAGTCGCATGAAAATAAATTGTTCATTCCCGCAAAAACATTGGTTTCTATTCTAGTGAAACAAATTTTTTTACTTCCACGAAAACATTGGTTTCTATTCGCGTGAAAATAAGTTTTATATTCCTGCGAGAAGGCTGGTTCTTATTTGCGTGAAAATTAATTTTTTATTCCCGCAAAAACATTGGGTTTTATTCGTAAGAAAATAAATTTTTTTTCCCGCATAAACATTGGTTTTTACTCACGTAGAAACAAATTTGTCATTCCCGCGAAAATATTGGTCTTTATTCGCGTGAAAATAAATGTTTTATTCCCACGAAAGCATTGGTTTTGCTGATTCATAGCTATTTTATAAGGAAGGTTGGTACGAGATGGTATTCATAGGGTTCAACCAGTGCAACCTTAGCTGTTTAAGAGCCACTGTTTTTACACAGAAAGCTTCCAGTTCTACAACAGCAAGCGGAGAAGCAACATCTACTACACCTTCCATTGCAACTACTAGGAGCTATCTCTTTATCAAAGGTAAAACTTAATAAACTTATTTTTCCCTACCTAGCAAAGATCAAAAGTAGTTTAGATATAATGTAAATTATAAAATAGTTAATCTTTTAGTTCCACATGAAAAGCTGAATTATATATTATTTCAAACATTATTCCTTTCTTTTTCAGAATACAATGGATGACTTTTCTGTTTCTTACACGGATTCAAAACCAGTCGAAAATAAACATAAAACACTCAAAACAACTACCAAAAGAAGAAACTCTAACTCTATCACAAAAAAAGCCAACAATAAAGAAACGAGCTCTTCCAAAACTGGTTTTACCCACAACATCAAACACTATGGAAAAAAAGAATTGCTCACCGATGCTGATAGGGCTCTCAAGATGGCCAAATCTCTCAAAAAATGGAAGACAAGTGATTTGAAAATAATTGGAGGATTTCTTGCACTATCATCACTTCCTGCTCCATCAGTTATGCAAATCGTTTCTATTGAACAGAGCACTGGTGCATACGGAGATTACTATATTCTCATTTATCTCGGTAATTCAGCTGTAAAGAATTTTCAGAAAGTCGTTTGCCCAAGTAGAGTAGTTGAAAGCTTCAATATTGATAACTATCCCTTACCTTTCAACATTTTGTACTTGGATGAGATGGAAAACTCCAAACATCCAGAGACTACTTACTGCAATGTCAAACGTGTTAGCACAAAAGCTTAACCACAATGGAAGCTACTGCTGAAGCTGAAGAACTGAGAAAAATGAGTAAAGAAGAACTCAAACTCGCTAACGACATCGAATATCTCAACAATTTCAAACAATGTTCAATTTTCCCTTACATCGATGTTGTTGAAAGATTCATTCCCTTTCGATTCAATGGAGAAGAATCTGTCGTAAAGTGCATTTGGTATATCGCAGAAAAAGATGGAAAAAGAGAGACGAGAACGCTTCTAATACCAATCAGATACAACGAGAAAGCTAAAAGATGTGCACCTGGTGTGATGATTTACAAAGGAAGGAAACAAAGTAAGAATGGAAATCCTATTCCATACCACAACATCGTCTTTATTTCTTCAACCAACGCTAGTGATTGGGAAGATTATTGTCCACAAGCAAGTTCCAATGAGGAGCTAGCGAAAACAAATAATGAGGATGAAGATCTTAAGGAATTCCTAGAAAAGTAATTTCGAGATTTTGATGAAGAGCTTGGTGTTGATGGTATGTAGACTCAATCTCGAATGCTGATGGTATGTAGTCTCAAGCGGAAAAACCAAGCTATAGTGCTTTGTATCACGCAAACTTTACTGTAAATTTTAATCATCTAGAGGGCTGATTTGATGATTTTTCCAAAATTTAAGAATGTCAAAAACTAGATATAATGTTCTCTATTGCAATTATTTCCCAAATACTGTAAATTTCAGCCATATAGAAGACTAATTTGATGATTTTCCAAGATACATTGTAAAGGAAAAGACTATGTATTGATTGTCATTACAAGTCATAGTGCTTTGTATTACTTGGTCTTTACTGACTCTAGCTATATTATATGGGGAGATTTTCCCCAACTTATTATGTAATAAATGTATATAATCATTTATTGATTTATTTTTATTCAATGTATTTATTCAATGTAGGTACCCATAAATATGTACATGAGTGTTCAAAATTTAGATGCCATATGAGTTCGAATTATGTAAAAAAATTATCAAAACTTAAATGCCATATAAGTTGAAATTATGTAAAAAAATTATCAAAACTTAAATGCCATACGCTCAGAATCTAGATGCCATATAAGTTCCAATTAAGTAAAAAAATTATCAAAACGTAAATGCCACTTAAATGCCACTTAAATGCCATACAATATTAACTCGGCGACTCTATTCGACGCCGTAACCCATTGCATTCACCCCGGGGTGTAATCCACAAAAAAAAAACACTTGGTAGGAAGATCTGCTCATCTATTACTACTACTTTGGAGTTTTTTGGAGGTGAATACAAACCTAGCGCTACAATTTTTGATAATCTAAAGATTCAATTCGGGATAGATATTAGCACAGATGATTCTTTGAGATAATATCCGTATTTTGCAACATTTGACATCGATTGTTTGTTACTTGATTGCGAAAGGAATAGTTATACCGACACTACCTTTTACACTAGCGAATATAAACTCTCGAGCATCTCAATTTGTTCAAATGTACCGGGTTTTGAGCACCCTCGATGTTTTTATCAATAACGGAGACGATGATGAATGCGTTGGGAAACTAATTCAATACTAGGAAGATGTTAGCAAAGAATTGTATACCCGAGTGGGAAAACAACTTTCGCACATCATAGAACAAGTAGAAGATGAGTTACACCGATTGGAAAAAGCTGAAGAAAAGTTTCGCAGTGACCTCGAACAAAAGCTATTCAGATGGAGAACAGGAACCCAGAAAGTTACGGATGACTTGTTCAAGTGTATGGAAAAGCTTCCTATTTTAGGTTTCATTTCACAGAGCTATGATATCAACGTGACGAAAGGAATACTGCTTCAAAAATTGAAAGTTGTCTCTGACAAAGATTTTGATTTTGTTGTAAAAAAAGGAAGCAAGATGCCTGTTATCAGAATAGGATCTTCTTTGTTTTTAGATTGTACAAACTTCATCGCTCCCTGATACAGCTACAAAATGTATCTCAAAGGATGCAAATGCAAAGTTGCAAAAGGATTTTTTCCTTGTGAATCGATGAAAGACTTGAGACGGCTTAAGCAAAACATCTACCTCCAAGAGAAGGGTTTTACAGTACATTAAAACAAAAAAATATCAATGAAGAAGAGTACATGGTTTGTCAAAAAAGCATGGAAAGATAGCAAAATGAATACAATGAGAAATTTTTTAAAGTGACACAATAAATTGGATGTAAAACCACTTGTTCAAGCTTTGGAAAGACAAAGAGCAATCTACAGAGAACACGGGATTGATATGTTGAAAAATGGTATACCTTTACCAGGATTGGCGATTCGATGGATGTTTAACAAAGCTCCCCAACCATCTCCTCCACACCTCTCTTTATACTTGGATTTTCATGAGCTCGGTAACTCATTTCGACAGACTCTCCCAATTCGTATGGTTGACAAATGCAATGCAGAACTTAATCCTCTGATAAAGAAAAACATAGTTGGTGGACCAAGTCTGGTGATACATAGATATCCCGAAAAGGGTATAACTAAAATTAGAGAACATTGGTTCCGAAAAGAAGCAAAAATTTGCAATAGAAGCTATGGAGTTGGTGCAAATGCTCTCTATTTATGGTGTATGATGCAATTAATGCCTACCGGCTATCCTCGAAGGAGAAAAATGGAAAATTCTTTCGTCACTTAACCAGTAAAGTTTAGTAAGGTAGAGCATAGTTGGTGATAGTACCAAATTGTTTCAAAAAAAAATCACTATCAGACATCAGCTCAATGGAGGAGAAGTCTCTCTCGGTCAACGAAGACTACCAGTTGATAGATTTTGTGTTGAAACCGACTCTTTTTCAATTCCATGGATGTTTTTGGCACGTACACACCTGCTCTTACAATGACGCTAGACAGCAAAAGCTTCAACCTAGGGGATCCAAATCAATGGCACAATTGTAAAGAGCTACGATGGCAAATGAAGAATATCTCCAAGCACTAGGATACACCGTAATCTCGATTTGGGAGTGTGAGTGGATGAAACATGTAAAAACTTATACAAACCTACAAAAATTTGTCAGCACATCTTACAATTCTTTCTATCCTAAAATACTTGAAAAAAACCAAATCAAGAAGAAGTGTTGGAGAGAGTTCAATCAGAAGATTTCTTTGGATTTGTTGAATGTGATATTGAAGTTCCTGAGGAGATGGAAGAGAAATTCTCCGAATTGCCTCCGATTTTTATCAACACAATGTTGAACAGACAGCACTTGAGTGAAGAGATGAAAGTCTGTGCTGAAGCCGAAGGATTTCTAAAGACTCCTCAATGCTCACTAGTTGGAAGTATGTTTGGGGAAAAGATAATGCTAATGAGCCCGTTGTTGAAGTGGTACCTGAAAATCACCAAAGTCTACCAGCTGATAGACTATATACCTAGAAAAGCTTTTGAAGCTTTCGGAACATCAGTTTCAGTTGCTAGGAGAATGGGAGATATGGATCCTAGCAAAAAATTAATCGCTATTACTTGCAAGTTGGTAGGAAATGCTGCTTACGGAAACACAATCACCGATAAAGAAGAACATGCAAACATCAAGTTCATCGAGGGTGCCAGAAAAGCTTCATTTTGTATCAGAGGAAGCAAATTCATTTCTATGGAACAAATAGCGGATGATTTTTACGAAACCATAACCACTAAACGAATGGTAAATTTTCAAACTATATGTAGTCAATACAAAACTTATATTCTTAAAGTTTACTCTGTTAACTCTTACAAATTCGTCTGCTTTATGCCTGATTGATTTGCTGGTCTCATGCGCTTTTGAAAAAAATCATCAAACTTTGAGAATTTTTTAAAATTGAGCTGTTGGTGTTACAGAGTTAAAAAGAAGATCATCAGACTTACTAATACCTATTCTATAAGTAGATTTTTAGATAAAGGTAACTTTGTACTTGTGAAAAGGTAAAAATATTTTTTTATTGACACTACTTTTTTTCAAATTTCTGAAAATTGGCATTTTTGCTTTAAAAAAACACAAAAAGTAAAGCTCCAGACAAAAAAACTGAGGCGACAGATAGAAAGGAAATTCAATTCTGATGCATGTAGGTAATTTTGAAGAATTAATGGGCCACCACATTAGCCATAACATGTCAATCAAAGTTGGCCTTGTTTTTGCGAAAATCCCGGACATTTTTTTCAGAGAATATTATTAATTTTTTTTTTCTATTCAAGCTAGCACCTGACTTTTTACACCACCGAATAGAGAATTTCAAGCGCTATCTTGTGATATAAAGAACCATAATAATAAACGTTTTAAAAAAAAAAATGAAAAATAATAAAAAATTACAAGTCAACAATATCGTCGTCATCCAAATAATTAATTTCTAGCATACTACCTGTCATTTCCACTTATAAACATTTCCAGCATGCCTAAATAAATATAATCTAACCATTTATCAGAACAAATCTCATCCGTGGAGGTTCTCTGCAAAAAATATTATTTCAAACTATCTCAGCAAGAAAAATTATTTCTTGCCCGACAAGGAAGGGGGTGCGGTTCTCATGGCGCGGTTTCCGTTTAGACTGGCAGATTTACCTCAAACAAAAATCAGAAAATAGAACAGATTCTGCTTTACACGATGATATAAAAATTTTTATTGTAGGTCTACTAGAAATACTAGAAAACTCTCTCGCAAATTCTCGTGACAGCTGTCGTAATTGATCATTGAAGAGTGGACAACTCCGGCGACAACTGTCGTAATAGATATATGAAAAGTTAATCAATATATTCATCATTTTAGCTAACTATGAATGTTCCAGTCCACTTGGGTTTCTCCGTACTATGGTATGCTAAGCTGAGAATGCTACAGTTTTACTACGATTTTATGGACAAGGAAGTAAAACCTAATTTTCAACTATTAACCCACTAGTAAACTTAAACAGTAGTCATAATTGTAAATGATCCAAATGCTCTTTTTATTTATAGATACATTGATAGAAGCGATTTCCAGTATTTTGAAATGGATACAGGTAGCACATACATGGCTCTGAGTGGAACCTTAGAAACACTGGTAAAACCAAGTATGAAAAGAGAGTTTTTTAATGATTACGGTATTTGGTTCCCACAACCATACTGTGATAAACATAAGAATGAGTTTTTGAGGATCAAAACAATGAGTTCCGAATGGATCATGCGTGATTGCTGTGAAAAAGTGCTTAAACATGGAAAAAGAACACCTGGATTGTTCAAAGAGGAGTTTAGCGGAGACGGAATTTTTGCGCTCAACTCTAAATCCTACTATTGTCGGGGAGAAAAAGGAAACAAGTGTAGTTCCAATGGTTTAAGCAAACGAATTAATCACTTGAACAAAGACAGTTATCTAAATGTATTGAATACAAAAAGTGTCATTTACAGGAAAAAGTCGCGGATTCATAGCGAAAGATTTAAAAAAATGTTAACATACAGTCAAATAAATCGAGGACTCACATACTTTTACGCTAAAAGACGAATGTGTTCCAATGGAGTATCAACTGAGCCTATTAACGTTTAATAAAAACCTTCATTATAAACTTTAACTTTTTCACAGCAGTTATTATACAAATTAAATATACGCATATCTATATAATGATATTATAGACTCGAATATGGTTATAGTCATAGCTGACAATCCTCATATGTATAGCTATATAATGTTAATAAAAGTATGCACAAATATCTATGTGTATTTACGGTCAGGTATGAGAAGCGTTTTACTAAAGTGCTTTGATATTGTGAAATATGAGCTATTAGGTAGATAAAGCCATTTGGAAAAGTGTAGTGCTGACTAAAAAGTGACTTGTATTATACTACAAAATTGTTTCATGGTACTAAAATAAAATGGGTGTACCAATCTTCAGGTATAAAATACAAGTGATCAACTGTATGTTAAGGTTTGCTGATCCCTTGGCTATTTTGACTTATAATTGGATAAGAGGAACTTATTGAAATGCCTGCATAAGGACGCCAGCTCGTTTCTTTTATTTAGCGTTCCCAAGCAGTTTTGCACATAATGAGATATTTTCTGTTAAGCAGAAATTACAACTCCAAGCTGATGGGTTATAAGCAAATGCTCTCTGGAGTATTTTCCCGTCTATGTTGAATGCGATGTCTTTCTCCTTCAGCGACCAAATGTATTTGCTTAGTTCTGTGGAGTTCTTGTATTTGATGTTATTGAATGATGTTGTGTGACTGTTGTACCTAGTCTTAAAATGGCTCTCTGTCAGCCCAATATAAGATTCGCTGCCGCTGTTTGATGAAACTGTAGCTTGGTACACAACACTTTTTACCAAGCAGTTGTTTACTAGTGGACATTGACTCCTATGTTTACAGTTACAGGTCCTTTGCTGCGTTGTCGTGTTCGGAGGTGGCACTAACTTCTGCTTATTGGATGCTGATATGTTGGCCGCTATATTCGGCATGTAACAATAACTGATCTTAAGAGCGTTTCTATTGAATATTTTCCTAAGGGCATGGGCTGGTGTAAATATCTTGGTCACAATAAGTAGGAATCTCTTGTCAATGTTGGTTGAAGTAGCCATGTTGAAAGGTGGGTGGTATCTGGTTACCTTCAGGGTGCGCTTTGTACTGTGCTGTCGGAGTATTGCTCTGTTCATATGTCAGTTGGTGCGAGTAGCCGCTGGCATTGAGAGCCTTCTGATATTCTGCTGCTGCACTACTGAAGCCTGCTTCGTCTGAGGATATTGTGCTGAGTCTTTTAGTAATTGCTGATGGTAAATTCCGGGTGATGACTGGTGGGTGATTGCTGCATTTGTTGACATACACACGTATATTGCCAGGTTTCATGTAGGGCCTGTGTGATCTGTTATGGAGATTTAGGGTGACATCTAGAAAGTTTATTATTTTCTTGTTAGCCTCGATGGTAATCTGCAGGTCGTTATCCTTGAATATCCTGCACAAGCGTTTTTTATGCTATTCCATAGCCCTTGGTGTGTATCTTATGATTGTAAGGCCGTCATCTCTATATAGCCCTATGTTCCATGGTAGCTGCAGTTTTATGATGTTGAGCAAGTGTATTCCAACTAGTTTGCATACTTCTGCACCGGCATATGACCCCATGGTTACATCAAATAAATTTGTGTTGTTCTTTTTTATCCATGGTTGGTTTGCGGTGTAAAGGTGTAATTTTCTTGCATGGTGTATGATGTCTAACTCCTTTGCTGTGATGGTAGCGTGCTGCTGTGCATGTTTGATGGCATTCGGCAAGATCTCATTTGTAATTGAGGGGTAAAAATTTACCACGACAAAGTTTATAAATGAGCTCGCTGCTTTATCTGTAGAGCTGTTGAACCATTGTAATACCCCCTGCGTGCTTCTCCATTGGTTTACTTTAGTTAGGGATCGCATTTTTCTGTTATTGTTTTCCAATACTAGCTTGCTGATTTTACCCATTTCTGACTTGGTTGGATTAATTAAGCGGCACTGCGGGTTGTTGTGAAAGCTTTCTTTATGATCTTTTAAGGTGATGTAAGCATTTCTTTTTGGCAAGGTCCTTATTCTGCAAGAGATTCCTACATATTGTGACTAAGATATTTACACCAGCCCATGCCCTTAGGAAAATATTCAATAGAAACACTCTTAAGATCAGTTGTTCTTGCATGCCGAATATAGCGGCCAACATATTAGCATCCAATAAGCAGAAGTTAGTGCCACCTCCGAACACGACAACGCAGCAAAGGACCTGTAACTGTAAACATAGGAGTCAATGTCCACTAGTAAACAACTGCTTGGTAAAAAGTGTTGTGTAACAAGCTACAGTTTCATCAAACAGCCCCAGCGAATCTTATATTGGGCTGACAGAGAGCCATCTTAAGACTAGGTACAACAGTCACACAACATAATTCAATAACATCAAATACAAGAACTCCACAGAACTAAGCAAATACATTTGGTCGCTGAAGGAGAAAGACATCACATTCAACATAGACTGGAAAATACTCCAAAGAGCATCTGCTTATAACCCATCAGCTCGGAGTTGTAATTTCTGCTTAACAGAAAAATATCTCATTATGTGCAAAAGCTACTTAGAAACGCTAAGTAAAGACACGAGCTGGTGTCCTCATGCAGGCATTTCAATAAGTTCCTCTTATCCAATTTTAAGTCAAAATAGCCAAGGGATCAGCAAACCTTAACATACAGTTGATCACTTGTATTTTATACCTGAAGATTGGTACACCCATTTTATTTTAGTACCATGAAACAATTTTGTAGTATAATACAAGTCACTTTTTAGTCAGCACTACACTTTTCCAAATGGCTTTATTTACCATCTATATGTGTATTTATATATTTATTCCTATGTAATAAAGTTTTACAATAATACAATGCTTCATTACTATACAATACTCAATCCCTTCAATCTAACATCATCATCATCAACATCGTAAAAACCCGTGTCTAAATCAACATCAGATCATTCAAAACACCTCACACAAAACTTCACTAATAAATACTAATAACCAATAAATACATGAACACCTGGTGCACAAAAAAGGCACCCAATTGACCAGGAGAACTTCCAGGATAACTTCCCGGATAACTTTCAGAACATCCAACACACCATACAATGTATTAATCAACATTCAACACTATTAAATTAACATATATTCTAAACAACTGGTGGACACAAAAACGTACCTCACAGGTTATCATGGTAACTGGTCCATACTTTACCTGGAGAACCAGGAGAACCTTCTCCTTAGACTCCATGACAGAGATCTGCTCCCTTATTACTACTTGTATATTCTATTTAGTGAATGTTTTATAACTCTGAATTCAATTGTATTCAGGAGCAATCCTCCTCCACGAAAGCCCAAATCTATCTCAATAGCCTCTTTCTGTTCTGGAGTACCTTTTCCATTCATTGACAGGTTAGTATTGATGAGAGCTATTTCAAATCGCAAATTAAAATCTCGCCAGTGCTCTAATTTTGAGTTTTTTCTTAAACTCCAATGGCGGTACTCTTAACTCTACACCTTTCAGTGAAGCCATTTTATCACGACAATATTATTTCATAAATAATAGCCACACAAGTAAATAATACTTCAAAGTTAAACCAATGCACATTAAAATGTGACTGATGCTTCAGTTAACTTCTGACACCATGTAATGTCCTCACCTTATTAAGATGTTCACCACCGGTAAGTAGAACAAGAATATTGTCAGCTATCTGCTATCCAGTCACCAGCCAAAGCAATAATAAACCTTTCCCTTCGTGCTCAAGTACTAGAATGCTCGCAGCCTTCCAAACATCTTTGACCTAACTTGCATATCTCAAAGACGTCTAAGGTTACTTAACAGACATATAAACAAACAACATGACAATTTCGAGTACGGTAAGCGTAGTTTCTCAATTAATCATTATTTCCAAAATCGTCACTTTTTTCATTGTAATTATTTTTCTTATTCAAAATATGTAGCAAATTTTTTTTTAAAAGGAAGGAAATGCACACTGTAGGACTGACACTTACAAACTTTCAGAACGATTGGACATGTTTTGGCTCACTTATGAATTTTGTTAACTTTTCTTCATTTATGATAATTATTACCGAAATCGGAAGTATTTTCAGAGCTGATATTTTTCATCAAAACGGCCACGGCTGTCAAACCAAAGTTTAAATTCAGGTCTCTTGGTCATTTACACCATTTTCTGTGAATATAGAAATAATATAAAGTTGGTAATTATTTATCAATATTCGCCATTGCTTTTTATTATTATAACCCCTAACCTCATTTTGGGACAAATAATTAAAGTATATAAGATGATTCGATTGGCAAAGTAAAAATTAAATTTGAAAGGTAACTACTAAAAAATTGTCTTGGCAGTCTTTTGTTGACTTTCAAGCATTATAAGTATTTTTTTCTCTAGTTCATAAAAACCATTATTAAGCCATTACAGATGTTGCGCAATGGCATTCTTGTGGTTTTGTGGTTTTTGATTGAGGTTTTGTGGTATTTTTTCAAAGCAACACCTAGCAAATAAGAAATCATTTTAGAACAAAATTTTGCCATTCTTTTATTTCTGCAATTTGTTTGTGTCTTGGACAAAAATTTCTTGTGTCAAACGCAAATCCATACATCGGCCTCCCCTCCGCCTCGCTTCGTGATTGCTAGCCATGTCGCCATAACAGCTTTAAAAGGGTAGATGAGGAAAGTTTTTTTGTTTGTTCTGTGTCTATGATAATGCCCATATAAATTTTAAGCGGAATCTTATCTTTCTTTTGGTATTTGTCTCATTGCTGTAGCTGCGTTGAGTAGGCTGCTAAAAAATAATGAAACTGAGCAAAAAACCACGAAAACCACAGAAAGCGTCTAGTTATGAATGTGTTCAAATTTTCGCAAACATTTGATACCGTAAACATCTGTACCCCAAATTGGTAAATTTCACTTGCACAATGGCATTGGAATTCTCTAACTTTTTTGTTTGAGGATATCTGATTGACATCAACTGCATCATACACCACAGGTAGAGAGTGTTCGCATAAACTCCGCAGGACATGTTGAAGTTTCGCTTCTTTTCTGAGCCATTGTTATCTAAATCCCATTTGTTTCTTTTGGTGATTTCTGTGAATCACCAAGCCAGCTCATCCAATGATTTTTTTCTTCATCAAAGAATACAGATCCACTTAACATTTTTCAATCACGTAAGTTGGATGAGATTGTCATAAAAAAATTCGGTGAGTTCTTCGATTTAAAAAAAAAAAAGAAAGCTGAAGAGGTGGCGATTCAGGAGCTTTGTTAAACATCGAGCAACTTGCCAAACCGGGTAAAAATATGCCATCTTTCAACATGTTGATGCCATGATCCCTGTAGATAGATATTTGTTTTTCTATAAACTGGTTTTACAACTATTTTGTTGAACCACATTAAAAATTCACTGATAGTGTTTGTGTTTACTTTTCTCTGCTTATGTTTTGTTGTTTCAAAACGCTGTAAGCAGCTTGTCTCGGTGTTTTGATGTTTCTGTTGCAGTTGATTCAGGTCTTTCATCTACTCACATGGCAAAGATTCTTTTGCAGCTTTGCGCTTTTATGCTTTGAGATAAATTTCGTAGCTGTAGCCGTGGTCAAAAGATTTTGTGCATTCCACAAACAAGAAAATGCTTACGCCGTTACAGGCATCCCACTATCTTTTTTCCCATGAAATATTTGTTAGCGAATGAAATTCAATTGTTGTAGCAAAATTCATCTCATCAATTTGATGTTCTAGCCCTGCAAACCGAATTCTAGAATAGGAACCCCAATCCATCTACTCCCTCAACTCATGCGAGTCACTAGAGACCCTGAGGTTTCATCAGGTGGTTTTTCTTCAAGGCGCTATAGATGAAGATTTTTACTTGTATGATGATTTTTGAAATGTTTCTTCTCACTTGGACATACGCTGCCGCATTATTGTTTTGTAAGCAATGAATTCTTTTTTAAATGCATTTTCTATTACTTCCATCATTTATTACGCATAGCGGTGTCTAAAAACTGGGTACATTTGACGAGACAAAAGCCGTGATGGTTTTATAATCACTTGTGTGAAAGATGGTGTCTGTACATTTATTGCCCTCACATTTGGCCAGCAAACACTTGATATCTTATATCGTGAAACGCAGATAATATTTCAAAGGGTTTTCTGCCGTTAAAATTATGACAAAAATTTTTGTTCAGGTTATCAAAAATTTTGGCGGTATGTCTGTTTTTGACCCAAAGAAGCTCCATAGTCGCAACTGAGGTTGAACTTCTGTGACATTTCAGGTTGCTGAAAAGGTCAAAACAAGTGGAACACCTTTGATATGTGTAGACTGTGGAGCCTCCTTCCAAGTTTGTCATGTTACAAAATTAAAGTGTTTGTTGCAAATATCCAGAAATAACTCATCCTCGTACCGTGCATTGGAATTACAAAAAAATCTTAAAGTCTTGTTTTTTTGTGTAGAGCAAGCGAGATTATCTTGCTTCGAAACTCGTTTCCCAAACCTACCATGTCTAGTTCTTTGACTCCATTTTCATCCATGTCCATTCAAAAACCGTTTGCTGAGGGAGACGAGTAAATATAACCAGTAAAGTCCCGTTATTGCCAGAAGGGCTTTGCACATTGAAGCTAGAAAGACATAAGAATACAAAAATAACAAGCTTGTAGTTTTGGTAACTTGCACAAAAAGCACTGACCACTGATTGGCCTACACTTCATTACGGTCCACCAAGTAGGCTAGGAAGTCCAGCGTTGAAATTTTTCCAGCAATTCAGGCCAGCACTACTAGTTAGCTATGCCTGAACTTATTGTGTCGTTAGTATCAAGCTGTTGTAAAAGTAGTTGCAGAAGAACTGTGCAGGATTTTATAAGAACAGTTAATCAGTTCTCCAGGTAGCCACCTGCACTACTTCTTAGGCGTCTGTGACCAGAGCTGTCTGTATTGTTAGCCAGGCTTGCTAGCAGTCCGTCCGATTCACTGCCTAGCTGTCAGCATCGCTGGCTGACTGGAGGTCAGGTTGACGACGCCTGACAAACAATTCTGCCTGTTGTCCACTGCTCGTTTGGATAATAGTCTGCTATTTCGATGGTGAGTCGTGTAGTTATTGCCCTCCTGAGCAATGGAGCCTGTCCTTATCGTATGCGACTGTAAATAGTGCTCGAGTAAGAACATGAGTGAGTGCAATAAAGCGTTTATTCAGTAGAATGAATACAGCTCCAAGGAAACACTGATGAGCTAAGGGCTCACAGCCGCTTTTATACAAACTTTTACATCAAATGGTACATAATGTCTTTGTCTACAGTTGTACTCGTGAATAAATGCTAATGGGGGTACAGGATAAATATAAAGTTAGAGGCTAACAAAATGGAAGTGTTTCCTAACTATGAGGTAACACAAATGGTAGCTCAGAGTTCGTCCTGTATAGTACTACAGTATAATTTTTATTTAGTTACACATTATATAATGATATGTCCTGTTTTGGGAAACACGAGATCTGTATGATCCAAATGGTTGATGAAGTCAAACAGATTTAAAAACAACACTTGATGATAACAATAATAATAACGGCAGACGCAACGGTGACAGTTATGGTGATGATGAGAACAATCTTAATAATAACAATAAAAATATTAATAACAATGATAATAATACGAAAGACAAAAATGATAATAATAATATTAATAAAAGTAATGATAATAATTATAATACAAATAACAATAATAATAATAATACTAATAATAATAGGAAAAATAATAATAATAACAATAATAATAATAATAATGATGATGATGACGATGACGACGACGACGACGGCGACGGCGACGGCGACGGCGACGATGACGATGATGATGATGATGATGATGATGATGATGATGATGAAGAAGATGATGATGATGATAATTATAATAATAATGATAAAGGTAACGATAATGATAACGATATGATAACGATAATGACTACGTTAATGCTAATGATAAGGATAATGATAACGTTAACAATAATTATAACGATAAGGACAACGACAATGACAATAACAATAACCACAACAATAACAATGAAAAAAATAGCAACAATAATACGACGAAAAAGATGACGGCAGCAGCGAAAACGCCGATGATGGCGACGATGACGACAACGATGACGACGATGATGACGATAATGACAATAATGACAATAATGACGATGAAGACAATGACGATGATGATGTTAATGATGATGATGATGATTGATGATGACGACGAAGAAGACGCCATCGGCGATGAAGATGACGGAAACAACGATGACGTCGATGATGATCAAAAAGATGATGATCTTGACAATGGCGATAGCGGCAGCGGCTGTTGCGATGGCGGTGGCGGTGGCTGTGGTGGTGATGATGATGGTGATGGTGATGATGACAATACTAAAAACATTATCAAAAATACTAATCACTGTAATAATGATGATACAAATATCTATAACAATTGTACTAAAGGTACATCATACATTGTTAGAGGCTGTGCACTTCCAAAAACATCAACAAGATGATCAAAAAGTGTTTCTTAATGAATAGTCAACTCTAAATCAACGTTGAATTAAGGTAGACGTTGGTCTATTGCCCTCTGGGATCAAACTCTAGTCAAAATTCTAACCTGTACATGAAAGTCCCTACTAACTGTATTTTTTTAAATTTTAAATATCTTATTAACTAACGCAATATTGGAAAAGGAAAAAATAGCTTTGAATTAAATAATATCGACAGATTCAAATTAATGCAACTTGAAATTCATTTGTGGCAAAAAAATATATCAGGCTGGTTTTTCCTACATCCTAAATTTGAATCAACAACAACAAGGTTTTTTAAATCTCAATTAAAAGTCATTTGACTGAAACAAATATTGGGCATAATAAAATGTAAATAATATTGTTTTTAAAACAAAATAGAAAATTAAAGATGAGTTATTTTAAAAATCTTTTTAATATTTTGTTATGACCATTCAGCGCTCTTCGACACTAAGAAAAGACAATTCCTCAAGAGGCAGCCAGTTTCGACTAAAACTAAGGAGTTTCTTCTATCGGGTATGGCATAGGGACTGTTTAGGACCTATATTATTGTAAAGGTTTTCTGTGTGAATGACAACAGACCTTTACCGACACCTGTTGGAAAAAGCTCGTATGCAACTATAGGCACACGGTTATTACTGAAAGCAAACAAATGGTAGCGTGAGCTTCTCAGTGTAAGGCAGATGTTTACCGTTATCTCAGGCTACCAGTACAGGGGTAGCAATCTCCTATGTAAATAGTTATGACTAAACTATAGCAACAAGCATACAGTGATTTCCAGTTCTCGGGAGATCTGTATTATTGCAGACAGATCCCGTTTCCAAGAGCGTGTTATAGATAACTTAGTGCTGTAGGCAAAGCAGTGACAGTAACAGAAGAGTTGCAGGTTTATCAACAGTATGTATTAGAGAGAATATAGAAAACCTTATAGCGAGAGAAAGTCCACGAAGTTTATAACAAACTTGATGATAAATAGTAATCCCAACTAAATCAGTCCAAGTCTATATAAGAACACACTACGCTAACCTCGAGCGCACAAGGTGTATTCAATACAATTCCTCTACCAACTCTAACTCACTGGGAGATATGCCCTCCTATTTATGCAAAAAAATAGCAGTTGAAATCTAAACAATATGATTGGTTCAATAAAATACACTAAGATTGGTTAAATACAAACAGGCACATTAGTAGTTACCTTCATACAGCGCCAGTCAATAAAATATATACAACAAAGACAACACACAAACGAGCGCAATCAGGGCCTCGGCAATTCAATAATAATATTAATAAAGTCAATATGGCTACTTAGGACTTCCTTAGCCTGGCTCTCCTTCGAGGTGATTCCGTACAGCTGATATCTTCTTCATTTGATAGGGACCTAGTCTGTATTTGTTGCTAGGCATCCAGGTAAGTCACCTGTTTCTTACTAATTGCAACTACTGGCTCATCAATCAGCACACGGCTGTAAATCCATCACATTATTACAAATATTTGCTTTAAATAAGTTTTTATGCAGTTGTCTCCCCTTTTTAATGAAAATTCCAAAGTGATAGCTGATAAATAAATGTCACCACTACCCACAAATATTTTTATTGAGTTCTGAAGGCTCTTCTGTGCAAAAGCTTTTCTAGAAGCTGATTTTAATGAAAGTTGTCAGTTGACCTCTCAAAATATTTTTTAGCATATTCATGGGCGGATGGGGGGGGGGAGCCTAACCTACTAGGGCTCACTCTCCAGATCTGGCGCTGTCTGAATACTTAAAGGCAGTAGCTTTCTGATGCATTTGCATGAGAAAGGACCCAGTTACGCACACACACATACACACACGCACACACACCCTTACACACTCACACCCACACGCACACACACACAGTGTTCGGTGACTTTTTCATCGCCTTTGATCAGAACAATTGATAATCAAGTTGTGATCAGCTTCTTCTTAGCTTTTTGTACAAAGCAACAACAAAACATTCAATCCCTCATAGAACAGTTTTCATCATGAAACTTCAACCAAGGCATCAAGTTGATTTGGCCTAATGACTCCACTTTTGTACCACCAGGCCATTTTTATGTTCCATATACACGGTAATATAGCATGGTGCGCTGGTAATGTTATCATTGTGTTTTCATTGGGCATAATTTTTTCTCATGAGCACTAATGGCTGTGTGGTTAATCTTTGTTCATATTAGTGGTTATATTCTTGGTAAGGTTATGTTTTTCCTGCGATTCAGCATATATGAGTCATTTGATTTGCATTGCTCATTGCTCCGGGTCTCACATTTGTTTCTTGCTTTTCCCATGGTCAAGTGCTCCTGAGGTTGGGATTCTTATTGTAGTCTTTTCTTAAGGCCACTTTCTTTTGTGGTTGTTTTCCGCCCCCCTTTCCCTGTGACTCAAAACATTGATTTATCATTTATTAAAAACAAACATTGTAGTATTCCTTTATTTTAAGACTGAAAAATAGTTCAATAACTCACCTAAGTAACTAGTAAAAAAAATCATCCAGTTGTATGGCTCACGCTTTAGTTGCTTTACCTTGATTCTTCAGTTCTTTTACAGAACCATAAAATACGTTCATTTGAAGGAATAGTTTGAGTTTTCCAATAAAAATGATATTCATGTTTTTGGTCGACAATTACAGAAGTAAGGTAGATGAACTTTGAATATTATTTCAATTGTTTCTGCATCTATACTGAAGAGTAATGGTATACTAAGCAGGGGCGTATATTACTGGGTCCGACTGACGACTCCTCGTGAGTCAAATTTCAGTCGTGGTTCATCAGTGAAAAGTCGTGGGTCAGTATCATAGAAACAAATTTGAATTGATTATCTCTCTGTGGCAATAGTAAAACTCAATTGATAAATACAACTGTTCATCTTTTATATGATTGTCGCCTTTTTATTAGTTTCAAGTCTATGATGTAAAAAAAGCTACAACTTTACCTCATGTGCCAAAGAAATCCTAGTAGTTTAAAAGTGTCCTCTATGTTTGAGGAATTGCACTGTAGTTTATCATCAGTCTTACTACTTTCAAATCAAAAAAAACCAATTCCCCTTTTGCATTATCCTGTGAGCCAGCAGCTTTGCGTGTAATGCTGAGCAGAAGATTCAATGATGCTAAGAGTAGGCCAACATCTTCTTGGCTAGATAAATAATGCCTGATAGAGAGATGCTCATTGATTTTATAAATAAGGATTGAAATCTCAAACTTCTATTATTATGATTGGAAGTATCTAACAGAGTAAGGAAGACTGACTAAGTATTTTTTAAGATTATTATTATTGCCATCAATCAATCTGTTAGATGAAGGGTACGAAGAGACACAAGGAAAACACGTCTACTCACCATCAACTAACAACTCAAGAAGGCCGCGTTCCTCAGGATGACGTAGGTCATTCGGGTCTCCTCAAGTAAGCCTAAGTTCCCACAGTCCGTGTAGGCACCCGTAATCCTTGGTTACACCAATACCGATAGAACCTATGTTAACCTTGAACTTCCAATAACACACAAACTCGTTATCCAACATGCCCCCCCTTTTGTAAACCCAGTGAGCAATCAAGCTGACATCATACCAAGGGACCAGTTACCATTGTGTGCGATCAAGCCTAACTAATCATGGTTAGCTGAAGCACTAGCCTTAAATCATATGTCAAGCCTAAATACCAAGGGTGAAAACAAAGCCACACACCATACATACCTGAGATGATTACCTGTAACATATACATACCTTATTAATACTTAACCTCCTTACCAAGTGTCCCTCGTTACCTCACAGCTCTCAGTCTAAATCCTTAGAGACTTCCATCAGATTGTCCTCTGGACTCTCTGAACCTCCAACACCCTCTCGAACCACATCCCTCGACACCAACTCAACCCCAAGGGGTTCACCGTTAATTCCATCATCCCTTGGAGCAGCCGGCCCCGACTGCTCCTGTACCACACTTCCCATCCGGTCAACCAGAGCAATTCTCTGCCCAGTATCTTCCCTTTGAAGTGGTGCACTAGGGTCAACCTCTACGGTATCTTCCCTATCCGCCTCCTGCTGAACCTCAACTTTGACACTGGTGTTGCCACCGGTCACCCTTTCTGCCTCCTCTACCTCGTGCACCCATCTGGCACTGCTCTGAGAGCCCGAGGGGGTCTTGGACTCCTCCCTCTGGGCGCTAGAGCCTTCCGCACTAGGTGCGGGCGCTGTTTTCACAGCTGAACTCGACGGGGTGTTACACACCACCGTCGATGGGACTTTCTTACTAGCCCCAGACCTCAACTTCCTCATTTTGGCCACAGCCTGCCTTATTACCAAGGTACATTCCTGCTCTTCCTCGAGCTCCCTCACACCCCGCTCGTACCTCTCCATCGACATACGAAACACCCTCTCAGCCTCTCTCCTCTCAGCCTCAAGACGCGCACGTCTACTAGCATAGTCCTCATCACCCAAAACACCTTCACTCACCAAGAACTCGGACAGTCTGCAACCAAACTCCTTGCTCTCTCCCGGTACCTGTCTCCCTTTCACCACACTGCTGTACCCCCTAGCACCAGCTGCAGCGCACCCTGGAGTGGCTCTAGCTTTTGCAGTGGGTTCAGCTGCACCACTCTCCACCATCTTCCTCTTACTACCACCATGAAATGCCTCACCGCCCTCAGGGCATTTCTCATCCCTATGTCCTACAGCACCACACCACCGACATATATCATGCGGACAGCTGCGGGCCCAGTGACCTGTCTGCTTGCACCGGTTGCACACGATGTTGGGACAGTCCTTCGCCACGTGGTCAGCCTTGCACAGCATACACCTCACTCCCCTCACATTCCTCTGGCTCTCTACCACTTTCCCTGCACCTTTCACACTTCCACTCGCTACCTTACCACCTGTTGTGGCAGCATTGCCTTTCTTACCACCTTTCTTCCTCCTCTCTACCACGGTAAAGCTACCGTCATCCTCACACTCTGAGCGTTGCCGCTCACTCCCACTACCCTCTGCACCACTACCATCTGCTCCGGACCCGCTCTCTGCCATAACTGGGAAATCTTGTAGTTGTAAACCTCTGTACCTGTGTAAAATAAACAAAATCATTTATAATACAGTGTATCCTGATACCTAGGGCGATGCACACTTCTGCCTGACCTCGTAGTCACAGCCTCCTCAGGTACCTGTCTAAAAGGACCTGAGCTACCTCTGGACGTGACCTCACTGCGTCCCACGTCACCCGGTTCTCCCATAGCATCATTAGGCTCAGGGGCCTCTTCCCTTGCCTCCACAACAGGCTGCTCCCTATCCTCGCAATCCCCATTGTCTACCCTTTGTCGAGCAACCGGGACTGTAGGTTCCTCGTTTCCCAACCGAACACCAACCTCCCCTGGTGTTGTCACCAATGGTAAGTCACTGACCAACGGGGAACCACCCTCACTTGGCGTTATTTCGCCTTTACCCAACAGAACAAGATGCTTGCGATTCCTACGCAACTCACTATTACCTATTTTAACCCAGTACCTTTCAGGGGTTTTATCCCTTCTAACTACCTTACCCTCTGCCCCAACATCCATTGGGGACTTGACCCACACACAATCACCAGCCTGTAGGGCAGGCAACCTAGATACACGATACTTTTTATCCCAACGGTCCTTTATACCCTGGCGCCTCTTAACCTCTTCTTGCTCGTACAGATCGTAATCTGTACGGCCTATCCGAGGGTTACCTAGAGGTGACCTGATGCCCCTACCAAACATTAAGTCACTGGGGCAGTACCCCGTCTGAAAAGGGGTATTCCTATATACTGACAAAGCGAGGGACTTATCCTCGTTTTTATTCCATAAACCTTTGACCGTTTTAACTGCACTTTCTGCCAATCCATTTGACTGAGGATACCTGGGGCTGCTGGTTACTAAATTAAAACCAACTGTATCTGCAAATTCCCTGAATTCCTTGCTGTCATAACAGCGCCCATTATCAGAGCGGACTACTCTGGGTATCCCATACCTAGAAAAGATAACTTTCATAACCTCTATAACCTCACGGGACGTGGCCCCCTGGATTAAAACTGCCTCTATCCACTTAGAGTAGTAATCTATGATAACCACGTACAATTTACCCTCGAACTGGAATATATCCGTGCCTATTGTATCCCAAGGGAAGGAGGGAAGGTCACCCTCCTCCATAGGTTGGTGTTTAACCGACCTATGACGTATACAGGTCTCACAATTTTCCACATACCTTCTAATATCTACACTGATACCCGGCCACCAAAAGTGCCTCCTTGCCCACCTACGCGTCTTAGAAACGCCTTGGTGTCCTTCATGACATTTACCCAAGTAACGCTCTCGCAAGGTATTAGGGATATATACCCGGGCGTTGTAGAACAACAGACCCTTACATACACTTAGATTATCCCTACATGTATAGAGCTTAGCGAGTTCTCCCGTACTACCTTTTGGCGGCTTACGCCATCCATTAGATATCTATGAGAAAACAGACTTGCACAAATCACTTTCCCTCGTAGCCACCACTATCTCCTCCTCTTTACTATCTACCACAATTGTACTTGTTACCAAGCTAACATAAGCCTCTATACAATTACACTCAGCAGAGTCGACAGAACTATAACTACCACTGTTCGGTCTGCTCAGGGCATCTGCCAAATACATATTATTACCAGGCGTATGAAATATATCATAATCGTACCTTAACAACCTTAGCTTAAAGCGTTGTACCCTAATCGGCAGACTCGAAAGGTCTTTTTCACCCAATACCGGGACCAGTGGTTTATGGTCTGTCTCTATTTCGAACTTACGTCCGACCAGGTAATAATCGAATTTCTCACATGCCCAAGTGATTGCAAGGGCTTCCTTTTCTATCATGGCATACCTTTCTTCCGCTCCCGTCATCTTCCTAGAGGCGTACTCAACAGGCTGGCCTCGACCATCCTTATCCAGCTGAAGCAATACTGCCCCTATAGCACTTTTACTGGCATCTGCCGACACCCTATGCCTTTTACTGATTTCAAAGGCGCACAATACAGAGGCCTTTGACAACTCCTTCTTTATACTTTCAAAAGCCATCTGCTGTGCTGAATCCCATGTCCATTCTGACCTTGAGCCCGATACTGCATAAATCGGAATACATAACCCCGATACCCTACTACTGAATTTACTAAGGTAATTCACCGTTCCCGTAAACCTCCTAGCCTCAGTCTTATTGGCTGGAGGCTGAGTATCCAAAATTGCCTTAATCTTATCTGGGTCCGGTTTGACTCCAGCACTGCTAATCAAGTGACCAAGGAACTTAATTTCAGTGCAACCAAACTCACACTTCTCCTTTTTCAACGTCATACCCGAACTTTCCACCCGTTTAAGAACGGCATCTAAATTTTCCCAATGCTCCTTAGAGTCTTTACCATAAACCAAAACATCATCCATTAAACAAATGACACCTTTTAACCCAACCAGGATCTTTTCCATAGTACGCTGTAAAAAATCTGGTGCCGACGATATACCAAAAGGCATCCTTTTGAAACAGAACCTACCCCATGGGCTAATGAAGGTAGTTAGCAACTGACTACCAGGGTCCAATTTCACCTGCCAAAACCCAGAGTTTGCATCGAACTTGGAAAACATTTTACCCTTAGCTAATTGGCTCAACATTTCCGATATCCTAGGGAGAGGGTAAACCTCTCTCTTGACACTTTTATTTAACATAGTTAAATCCACACACATCCTGATTTTACCTCCCGGCTTGGGAGCTATAGTTAAACCTGAACACCAATCGGTAGGTTCCTCTACCGGTACTATGATACCTTTTTCCAACATACCCTCTATCTCAACTTTAGCCTGGTCTTTGAGACCAGCTGCTATAGTCCTGGGTGAGTACAAACACTTGGGGACTGCATTCGACCTCAGTTCTATCTTAAAAATACCTGGTAACGTACCCAGACCTTTAAAAACCTGAGAATATTTCCTAAAGGGATCAAATTTACCCACACACAGTTCATTGATCACAGCCAACAAGTTAAGTCGCCTGATTTCAGTCAAACCTAACAAGTTCCTGTGAGAACCTTTAATCACATACACTTCTGCATCTACCGACTTGTATGTCCCTTTAATAGTAACTCCTGCCATACCAGTAACCTTCAACTTAGAGCCATCCGCCCCTGTTAAGCATTTAGAGGGTTCACACAGCTCTAAGGCCAGACTATCACTGGTCTGTTCAGTGAGTGTGGATACCTCCGCCCCAGTGTCAAATACAAATTCAACTTCCTTATCATTAACCTTTAAGGTACGTGTGATACTTTCACTGCCATATAGTCAATCCTTGTTCTGACTAGCAAACCTAACCCTGTGAGAAGAGCTTCTACTACCACTACCATCCCTGTTCCTATATGGTGACCTGTTATTGTCACCCTCTGACCTATTATTGCAATCCCTAGAGGTATGGCCTCTATGATTACACTGGAAACACCGTACATCCGGACAATGACGGACTTGATGTCCTCTCCTACCACACTGGAAACAGTTGTCCCCCCCAGTTGGGGAGCTAAACCTACCCGATGTAGGTGAACCTCGAGGTGAACGAGGAGAGTACCTACTATCTGGACTCCGGCGTCTCTGAGACGTCGCCTCATACCTAGGAGAATACTTGCTATTCGGGCTACGACGTCCATAGGACGTTGCCTCATACCTGGGGGAATACCTGCCTTCTGGACTGCGGTGTCTATAGGACGCCGCCTCACCCCTGGGGGAATACCTGCCTTCTGGGCTGCGGTGTCTATAGGACTCCGCACCATACCTATTCTCATAATACCTATCTCCCTTATGGTCACGATACCCTCTATACTCGCTACTCCTCTCCCCTGGGCTGCAGCTTACATGGCCGCGGGAATAGGAGCCCTTTTCCATATTACTATCTCCAGACCTACTGCCGTCCCTCGAAAGGTATGTAACCTTGCTATCCACAGTCTCCTGTGGACTTCCCTGTTTATACTTGACTACCTCATGCACTGACGACTCATTCTGACTATTGTCAGCCCTTTTTTCACTCCCTTTCTCTACTCTGGCTACAGCCCCTTTACCATCGACTGAACGGTCAGTCCTAGAAGCATTCAGAATTTCTTCTGAAGCAATAGCCAACTGCCTGGCTGCCAATTTTGTACCTAAATCTCTCCAACTAAGCGTGGTCTCTTGCATAAGCAATTTACGCACAGATGAATCCCTTAAACCATTGACTGCCAGAGCAACTGAAAAACGTTGTCTTAGCTCATCGTTTTCATGCCCAAAATCCATTTCCCTACTTAGTTTCTCAACTCGGAGTAAATATTCCCTTTCATCTTCCCCACAAGCCTGTGACACTGTCACAAACCTCATTGTCTTAACATAGACACTTTCACTACGGTCGTAGTGGCCTTTTAACAAATCTATTGCCCTATCAAACCCACCATCAGTTTGGTCATTTAAATCAAATCCCAGTGACTGCAATACCCCTATACCATCACTACCTATAGCACTTAACAAGGCTAGTAGTTTAGTTCTACCTCTAAACACATCTACAACAACCTCATCTCCCTCTATTTCCACCTCCTCGGTACCCAAAGTCAAAGCTGCTAACTCAGCAGACACCCTATACTGAGTCAACCAATTGTTGAATTCCTCAGACACATTGTTACCCGCTAACTTTAGCTTCGGAAATGACGACAAGTCAAGTCTCCTATTCATCTCTTTTATAATTAATTAACACAGTAAACACCCGACAATATCTGTATGATTGTATCAATACAGTAGCACCTCTCCACCACAGCAATAGCCAATGCACAACACAACAATAGCAACAATAACAATTCACAATATCCCAAAAGATGTCCACTGTTCCCTTATCCACCAATACTCAATTAAATGCACCACAATAATATCCACAATATCACGTATTAACTCCACTGTACCCTTATCCACTGCAAAATTAAACACAACACAATAATATTCCACAATGTCACGTAGTAACTCCACTGTACCCTTATCTTGGTAAATAATCAACCACAGCGCCACAAATAAATACTTAACACCACATATAAACACTGTACCTTTATCCCGGTAAATAATTAACAACAACACCAAATCACCACTTCACCAAAAATAATTAACACTGCACCAATATCCCTATAAACACCTTAACACCGAACACGGAGAGCTCACACAGCTCTGACTCTGAAACACCCAACACCTCTCTACACACCTCTATCACCACACACACCACGGAGGACCCACGCGGCCCTAGCACCTCTACACCTCTCTCTTTTAGTGCCCACACGGCACCAAAAGCCACTCACACACTTCCCTTGCACCAATAAATAATACCAATAATATACAACAACAATATCACCAAGTTCTATGCCGACTGCGCCATGTTAGATGAAGGGTGCGAAGAGACACAAGGAAAACACGTCTACTCACCATCAACTAACAACTCAAGAAGGCCGCGTTCCTCAGGATGACGTAGGTCATCCGGGTCTCCTCAAGTAAGCCTAAGTTCCCACAGTCCGTGTAGGCACCCGTAATCCTTGGTTACACCAATACCTATAGAACTTTATTAACCTTGAACTTCCTATAACACACAAACTCGTTATCCAACACAATCAATCATCATGATCATCATCATCCCCACTGTAATAATAATAATTATTAATAATAATAATAATTATTATTATAATTATGAAAATAATAATTATTCACCATCACCATCATCATCAGTAGTATGATTACTACTCATTTTATAGTATTAATTAATTAATAATGATAACTAACAACAATAATAATAATAAATACAGACTATAATAATAAAAATAATAATAATAATAAAAATAATAATAATAATAATAATAACAATAACAATAATAATAACAATAATAATAATAACAATAACAATAACAATAATAACAATAACAATAATATTA
>CALYOO010000343.1:0-38165 GCA_945261195.1 Cryptosula pallasiana
ACTCTGCGCGTGAGGATGGTCTATGCTTCCTCTGCAATGGGAAAGGCCATTTCAAACGTGACTGCCCCCAAAACACACAAGGAAGGAACCAAGGCTACCAACGCTATGACCCGCCACCAAGAGAGAACAACTACCACCGAAACAATGGGAAGGAAATCCGAGGTATGTTAATGACAATCTACCACCTAACCATTATAATCACCCACCACCGCAACACTACCAAGGTCACCAACCCCCTAACCACAGTTATACATACCCTCCACCCCCACCACCTAGACACGCATGGCCACAGTCCGCTACAGATCCCCAGGATCCAGCCCGCCAATATGAAGGTATGCGCAGGGAGGCACCACACATGGCAGGAGTAAATGCGTTTGAGAATGGGGGCGTGTTTGACTGTAACGTCATACAAGAAATGGAGGAGATTGGACCAATAAGCATTGGGGGAGAAGTAGATGATGCTGACGTGGAGGTGTACAGCTTTGAGGTGGACGAAACGGTGGCAGAAGAGATAGGTAGCATAGAGGTAGTTGACAAGAAAGCAGCAGGAGCTGAAAATGGCAAGGATGGCGACGGTGACGAGCAGAAGATGGATCATTTCAAGGAGATGTGGAACAAAGAGAAGAAGGAGATAACCCCTCTCACCATGCAGCTGCAAACGGTTTGATTGAGAGATTTTTTCAAACATACAGTAATCTGATGGCCACATTAGTTAGCAAGTACCAAAGTAGATGGAGTGAGTTCACTCCTTATGTGGTGTTTGCATACAACAATACTGTACATACCTCCACTCAATTTTCTCCGTACTATCTGTTACATGGTAGGCATGCCGAGCTACCATTCGACGTCTGTGTGCCAGTGACGTTGCCCACCTCGTACAACGAACAGCCAAATGTAGCCGAGGTGACTAGGATCAGCCTGGCGGATGCTTGGAAACTTGCCAGCGATCACATAGACACTGCCCAAAAGACCTACAAATACTACCATGATTTACACATCACCCCGCACAAGTACAATGTTGATGATGTGGTGTATGTTTCAGTGCCAACAGTCAAACCAGGGGACGTCAGAAAGTTCACCATGACCTTCCATGGCCCCTACCAGATAACACAGCTCAGGGGATTGAACGCCATTATTAGAGCCCTCGGTACGGACGGACAACCAAATGGCGTGGAGTTCCTGGTCCATCTAGAGCGGCTAAAACAAGCGCGTTCTCCCCTGGAAGCTTTCCAACCAGCAAGCTATGTTTCTAAGGCCAGACCCCTACCACTGACGACACCACCTAGCGAGAGCAGAGTAGTGGCTGCACCAGCCAACCCTGCAGGCCCCAAAGCAGCCCCCAGATACAATCTGAGACAGAGAACTAAGTAATAACCAGGAAACTCATTTTCAGGTAAGTATGTTTACTTTTGTAGCTGGACTGCAATGCCACATTCAGGTGAGTCATACCACTACTACGAATCATTCTTATCTAACAGGCAAAAGGATTGCTAGTTGTTGCTGACTACTCATTCGTTATTATCTACTGACTTGTTTATTATTATTAACTACTGCCAGCTATACTACTACAATCATACATATATGCCCTAGCTATAAAATAAGTAGTGTAAATGTTACTCACCCAAGTAGTAGAAAATCCGGCAATTCCTTGAATTAGTCAGTGGATGCTTTCCTGCATTTTAATCCATATTTATACTCCTAGTAGTTGTTGTTGTTAAATAATTTTTAAATTTCGTATAGATATTCACGTTATCAATCACTAAGAAGTAATTACCCTGTAGTTATATTGACAATGATGTATTGAAAATTTGTGCCACTTTTCTTCTACTGAATAAGCAAGAAAGTGTCATGGCCGAAGGCAATTATGATATGTCACGTGTCTGAGAGCTAAAGGGAAATTGATTAGAAACAAGCGATGACTAATGATTGAAGGACAATCAGAGCAGCCAACTCCAAGTTAGAAAAGCAATTGTGCCAGGACACCTATTTTTAACACCGAGAATTTAACACAGGAAAAGATACAGGTACAGAAAGTTATTAAAATATATTTGTGAGTAAATTAAATATAATAGAGATGAGGGGTTACTTTAAGTAGGATATATATAATATGGTAGGATAGGTATCATGTTGCAGAACTATCGTCTGCGCTGTAGCCAGCTATTAACCAGGGAGGTCATAAGCGCAGCGGTGGCCAAGGCGGCAGCCAGTGCAATTAGTTGCCCCTCCCGCTCCGGGGAGACCATGACAACCATCTTAAGCGCCCCTGAAAGAAGGGAGGGAGAGGATATGAATATGACCGAGCCAAGGCGGATGTCGAGATGTGGTGGTCAAGAATAAAGGAGGTACTCACCGAAAGAGAAATTTACACGGCATCCGTCCATGATACTTATAAGAAAAGTTTGGCTCTTCTTGCATGTAACAAGTGATACTACAACAGCAGTCGAGATTAATTTTAGAGAAGTACAAACCATATGTATTGACTGTACCAAATGATGTGTGAATGTTACTTACTGGTTTTGAGATGGTGGCAGTGAAATTGTGTGCGGGGGACTAGTTAACACTGAGGCAAGCAGAAGGTTCTACAACGACGGACAACCTTAACTTTAGGACCAACCAGAAACAAGCAAATATGGAAAGAGGAACAAGAGACAGAAGTTTGGTACAAAACTGACAGTGTAAGACAAATCAAGGTACAATTAATGAATAGGTAATACTTACTTGTATTAAACACGACTCGTTACATCAAGGTGTGAAGCAGGAATGAACACATGGTTGTATGTGGTGAGAGCTATTCAAGGAGATACATACACAATGCGTCTGGCGTTTGGTGATCACCTTTGACCCCAGGACAGCATCATTGAACTATACAATAGAACCTTTACTCGTGCCTAATTTTAATGTTGTTATTGCATATGAACTCATGTTATTCCAGGTGTTTACTTTGCAGCCAAGCCAAGTTATCACATGTGAAGATATTTTTAATTTATGTGAGGTTTGAAATATCCATCAAATTTGACCTAGGTTGAGTACACCAAAATTGTGGGAAAGAAATGGTCCATTGGCTAGGAAGACCATATATTGGGAGGCTAACTCAGGCAAAATTGTCAATAACAAAATTAATTTACACTGGAATTATCGGAGATGAAATTGTTTGTATAAAATTGCCAAAACAAAATTAGTAAAATTGTTGGAATCTGCTGAATGAAAATTTGGAGTCAAAATTTATGGGAAGGGAGAGAGAGGTATCAGTTGGATAGCATTTAGATGGAACATAGATGTGAGACAGAACACATTGCTGGGAACATTATTCATACCACCCGCTACAGGGAGCTGCAACCATGACAAACCATTGGATCAAGAAAAAGGGGGGTGCCATACTATGCCCCCCTGACGGTAATTGTCACTATGCGCCTATCTGCAAACCAAGCAGCAACACCACTTCGAATACCCTCTTACAATGCCAACAACTTTGATGCTCGTGCCTCAGATTTCCATTTTCAGAATGATATTACCAACCCAGCGTCACAGCAAGGAGACCACTACATGACATAGAAGTGAACAGACCCAGACCCAGAGACATTAACAGTAATCATGTTGGACCCCACCACTGATCTACCTACATAAACAGCCCGTGAAATAAAAGATAAGTTGACACAACCAAAGCTGAATACAAAGGATTGTTGTGTATCACTTGGATAATTTTGGAACCATGCCAGAACTCACACTTTTACACGTATTATTCGTTTGTACATTTATTTTGGGCTTGCAAGAGCCTACATGAAGTATGACAGTTTTTCTTTTGCTATTTTTAATCCCCTATATATATATTTTTTTTAGATATGTTGTAAAAAGTGCAGCTGGACCCACAGATCAGTCCGAAACGCGTCGGGAGGTTCTGCATGAACATGTCTCCACCCCTCAACCATAATCAGGAAACACAGAAACAGACATTCACTTCCTGAACATGGATATGACAACTTAATCGCTTCACACCCCGTCCCTGGAGTTATTTTATCCCTTTGTAAGAGGGGGACGTGTAATGGCTTGTGTTATTTTGACTTATAGCAATTATGACAGAAGAAGACAACTCCTCACCAAAAACCCGTACAAGAAATAGATGAACATTATGGACCCATGTATATAACACACCGACAAAGAAAAAGAAGAAGACTCCCCATATAACCCGAACAATAAACTCAATTGGAGACATGTTTGTGCCAGGCACTACCGTACCGTCCAGGGCTGCTCTCGTGACCAGCTGTAATTTTAGGCTTGTATGACACTGACCACTATTATGGGAATACTGAGTGCAAACCTGTATTAATCATTTTATATTGCACTCAGTAAGGCGAATTATGGTTTAAGACTAAATGACATTCTACTGGTATGCAGATCATATTATTCTATATAAATGTTATTTTTGGTTTTATCTTCCGCTGGACTTTGCACGCAACTTCCAGGGATTTGCACTCAACTTCCAGATCCGCATGCTTACTGACATATAAATTAGAAAGCTTCTGGAAGCCAAGTTCAGTTTACGGTTTTGTTTTAGTTGTTAATCTTGTATGTTAACCAGTGGCAGTTTTTGTTTTTGTATTACAGACATTAGTGGTATTACTTTTTAGCCATTGGACTTGGACTTTTTGCATTGTGTATTTTTGTGTTAGTGTATTAGTTTGTTTTTTGTGTCACCGTCTTACTCTGGATTTTTGGATTACATACCACACTTAAGGATTTTGGGAGAATCAGATAAGTATTAGTATTCTCTTTCCAGTTTTTTCATCCCTGACTACTCTCAACGCAGGGATTTTTCTGGATTAATAAAAGGATATTTTGAATGAGTACTTAACAGTCTTGGTATTGCCTAAGAGTAAGAGCAGAAGTAATCTTGAAGTTTTAGAATAGCAGTTGTCTGTATCTGGAGGAGAATTCCCAGAAGGCTAATTGAACTTGTAAATTGATCTCAAGCAGAAGTTGTCTATCCCTGCAGTTGGTTAATTTAAGATTGTGAATTAATTTGAATAAGAGTTGTCTACCCTTTGACCATTCTGATAATCAAGCAATTCACAATTTGGACATATATTTCGCGGTGGCTTTAACAGTATCAGGCAATCACTAATATACCCTACAGGTAGAGAGGTGCTAGTAGAGTTGCATTACACTAGCCCCCAAGTAGAGGTGTATTACACAAAGTCAGTGAAGCGTAATACAGTAAGATTCAATCTTAGCTGGTTTTAACAACTTTGATTAATTGCCATGGCGTGCATGTATGCACGGCAGATTATTAGTGACATACCAGTATATTACTTAGCTGTTTTTAACAACTTTGATTGATTGCAATGGCGTGCATACATGCACGGCAGGTTATTAGTGACATACCAGTATATTACTTCGCTGTTTTTAACAACTTTGATTAATTGCCATGGCGTGCATACATGCACGCCAGTTTTAACTTAGCTTCACTTCACACTACTGTAACTCCCAAGTATCAATCATGGCTGAATCAACAGTTTGGAGCATTATAGAAAAGCATATAACTTATCATACTGCAATGGTGAAGGCATTGGTTATGATGCGAGATTCTGGGGATCTAAGTGTTGCACTGCCAACAAAACCCAAGTCAAAACTTGATGCTATTCTGAAAGAAAAAAAGAGAGGATAAAAAAGCTATAACTATAGAAAATATTTATGATTACGTGAAATCTACAATTTATTAAACAAACCTTCAATTATTTGTCAATCTCAATGTCCTACTTTTTGACCCCGATTGATAGTTAAAGAATTGGTTTTATATAATAAAGGAGCGGTGTTTTACAACAAGCAAGCGTGACCAGCACTTCATTGTCCTGTAGTCCCGTGTCAGATGACAGCCGTATACACCAAACCCCAATGTGTTCTGTTTCTGCATTTTCCACAGTTTGGAAAAACTAACTTCAAGTTTTCACAAAATTTAGGGCGAAAAAACTATTATTACTATTATTATTAAACTATTATGTATTATTATTACTTTTTCTATGAATGATGGAGGAGTACTATTTTTGCACAAATCCATATATATGACAATGAATTTCAACAATGAGTTGGATTCAACTCCATCATTCATAGAAAAAGTAAGAATAATACTGGAGAAAAAAGAGTACTATTTTTGCACAAATCCATGTATATGAACATGCATTTCAACAATGAGTTGGATTTAACTCCATCATTCATAGAAAAAGTAAGAAAACAATAATACTGGAGAAAGAAAAGGAGTATTTTTTTGCACAAATCCATATGTAAAAACATTCTGTCCGTCTTTAATTTTACACACAGCAATTACTTTCAGAAATGAACAGCAAACCAAGCTACCAGCATTACATCTGCCATTGGCAATTCCATGCAGCCCACCAAGTAGTAACAAAAACTGTTACAAATCAATAGGTTGAAAAGTGTCTGTGCTAGGTCTAGGCATTGCTGTCTCCAAATCACAATAAATACTTTTGAAGACCAACTACAGACAGTGATACGAATCAACCATAGCTGTATAGTTCACATACTTTGTCCATCGATAGGAACTTCAACGGAGAGACATCAGAGGATTGTGACTGCAGCTGTGGTAGGGAGATAGTGGTGAGGTGGGGTGGGGTGAGGTTGTGAGAAGGTTGTGGTTCATTGCGACGAACAACAACCGGAGCTCAAGTAATACAACAACGCGCAGCTGGCAGACACTTTAAAATTAATTTATTTAAAAAAATCCAAGAAAAACCAAATTACTACAGAAAAGAAAAATTTAAGCTGAAGCAAAATTATTTAATATAAACAAATCTATTTAAATAAGACAGGAAGTAAAACACAATTTAGAATTAGGAAATAGCTGTGTGACGACAGAAGCACACCAACAAAACTATCCTGTTCGGCCTTTGATATCTGCTTACAAACCATAGTTCTTAATCGCTGATTTGAGAGAGAGCATGAAGTAAGCTTCCCCAGGCTCATTAAAGCACACACCGTCGCTGCCTAGATGTCGTTGCCAACGACGGTGGCACCAATAATAAGCATGTGGAATCTTCTTCAATTTGTTTCTCAAACAGCGATTGAACTGGTTTGCAAGTTCTTCAAAGGCCTCAGCAGTCAAGTTTCGCGGTGACTTTCTGTGCACCACACAGCAGAATATTACTTTTCGACCACATTTTATGTACTTGGAAATGTATGCGTCTGCCAACTGTGACAGAGTCATATCAGTGAACCCCAAGTCACTGCCGCCACAATGAACCACCAAGACGTCAGGATAATATGACGGTAGCTACAAACATACATGGTGGTGTTGAACAGGTATAACGTACCGCCAGTACAAGTAAAAGCACATCGTTAATTAGATTAGTTACTCACAAGTGAGTTATGAAGCCTAGCACCAGGCACGCCATGCAGTGAAACATCCAGTGCAACATCCACCGATGGGAGCTTCCACGTGAGATTCTACGAAGTTGTCAGGCAATGTAAAAAAACTACAGCAAAAATTTGGCAAAAGAAATACGCAAATAAACAATGTAGTACTTACAAGTCTGGCTACTCGTCTCCGCAGCCTTACAATATAGCTGTGACCGCAAATAGCAACCGATATACGAGACATCTACAGTAATAAATATAAAACTTAGCACTTGTTATATAAAAAACAAAAAGGAGTTATGGAAGAAACTTATCGGAAGAAATTTAACGATACCCAACTGCATGCGTTGAGAAGCTTCATGTTGCATTGAAATCTCTGAACAGTCAGCCCCAAGGTTATAACCCAATCCTAATCACAAAAATTAACCTCAGCCACCAACCGGCAATGTCAATTTGACATATACCTAACCACAACATAAAAAGTTGACCAATCAAAATCAGCCATGTAAAAGAAGCAAAACCTACAACAGAAATGGAGAAAATGTTACAAATCATGACAGTATATGCATATTGTAAAAGAGTCGAATATGGATGCATGCAATAAAGAAAGAATAAATCCTGAATATATAACTAATGATAATACAATACTGATGTCATTATAATTATTGCATAATATTAAATAAGTAAATTAATGTAATTATAGGCAATCCCACTTCCAATCCAGAAAAGGCAACAATGACAAACAGGAAACAACACATGAATAATGCAACTGGAGGGACATCAGTCGGCATTAACGCCTTATACTGATGACCACCATAAGGACTAGCAACAAAACAATACAACTGGATGAACATCAGTCGGCATTAACGCCTTATACTGATGACCACCAAAGGACTAGCAACAAAACAATACAACTGGAGGAACATCAGTCGGCCTTAACATGTTATACTGATGACCACCAAAGTACTAGCGACAAAACAACAGAACAATGCAACTGGAGAAACATCAGTCGGTATTAACGAGTTATACTGATGACCACCAAAGACTAGCAACAAAACAATGCAGCTGGAGGAACATCAGTCGGCATTAACGCGTTATACTGATGACCACCAAAGTACTAGCGACAGAACAACAGAACATGCAACTGGAGGAACATCAGTCGGGATTAACGCGTTATACTGATGACCACCAAAGAGCTAATGAGTGGACAACCATACATCTCCAAATAGCAAGTCTGTAATGAAGTGGTGTAAGTCAAAGAAATATGATTGTGAGTCTTCGAAGGATTCGTCCTGCTGCCAGATCAAACATTTGTACTTGAGATCTTTGGTCTTACGCAATTTGAGCACACAGTAGTACCATGGGACGTCTGCACCATCCACGTTCCACACCCACACCGAACTCTTTCCTTCCAAGAAGGATGGATGGAGGATGTCTAGTGCAAAGGCAATAGAATCAGAATCTATGCCAGCATCCAAATGGTTCACATTTTCAGCAAATGAAGCAGGATGCTTGATGAAATCTTTCAGCATTTTGGTTTTTTGCTTGCGCTGCAAATCCACCCTTTGCTGAGATCTTGATCTCATCCTGTCACTAAGATCCTGCTTCATTGCCCGTGTATTTGCCAAAGCTCTCTGCTCTCTGCTGCGTGATAGATTTGGTGATATGGTGTCCACCACACATTGTACTGAGCCAATCATACGTTTTGTTCACAGCGAAAGCTGTCTTAGACGCAATGTAAACCCCAGTAGCATTTGGACACTTTCTCATGAGATTGTCCGTGAGGCCTAATATGCTCTCTGCTACAATATTGTCAGCAGGTGCATTGGTGCCCAGCACAACCATCTGGGGCTCTAGGCTAGACAATTCACCACCGGGCAAATATCTTGCTGCTTGCCTCTTCACTACTGTAAGAAAGTCTTCAGCAGTGCGCCTAGCAAGTTCAAGAGATCGCTCACTTGGCTCAGCATTACATAGAGCTTCATGCACAGCAGTTGAAAGAGCAGACTTAGTGGAATCCGGAATTTCAAAATAACAGAAAATCATATCCCATATAAGCCTAGGATGAGCTACTAAATCTTCCAACTTTGAAACCATGAGATAAAGAGGCTTACAACTATCTAAGTTTGACAGGCCCGTCTTCCTGTAAATACATGTCATCCAAGGCCCTGTCAAAACTGCCAAACAACCCACAAACTTGAAGCTCCTCAACAATAGTCAAGAGTCAAGTCATGATGAATAGAATCTCTATACTGCACAGTTTTACTACAAGTCATATTAAAATACTCAACTAACTTCTCACGCATATAGTAAATGTTGCCACTCAACTCAAACAGAACATGAAACCTATTTCCAACATGTCTCATTAGTAACTTCGAGCTCAAGTTATTGTTGTCGAGAAACCAAGCTAATCCTGCAGGGTCACCTTTCGATCTGTATCGCATTTTTGAGATATTGAGCACAACTTTCAAAAGCCCAGAATCGCTGCCAAAAAGAGTAGTAGTCGTGTTATACTCTAACTGCTTAGTTAGCTTCCTATACGCAATGGATAAACTATCGAGTGGATGTATGTTACAGTTTAAGTCCAAGATATTGTGACCTACATATTCAGAAAGCTTTTTGGAAACGCAATGGTTAACTGCTGCTCTGTCGCTTAACGTTGATGTTATTCGCTTTTTTAAGTTGGCAAGGACATCATCAAGTTTTAAAGATTTTAATTCAGAATAAACCTTCGCCCCGTATTCAAGAGTCCGATTTATATGATTAAAGTAGTCGTCTGTATTCCCACTCGCTAATCGCTCAATCCCTAATGCATAAAACCCCACGCTAGTGTCCACATGCAATTCATTTAAATGCTCTGCGCCGACAGTGGTAGCAACCCAGCAAATATTGACGTACTCAGAATCCATCATCGCTTGCACGGCTTGCTCTAATGCAATAACCCCCATTTCACTAACCATATTACATACTGACGAAGCGCATGGCAACGGCTTAATATCTTGTTTAAATAATACTTGAACGATTTCGTTGATAACTGTACTGACACTATGAACGGGCACTTGCTTACGGACGCAAAGGTACACACATTGTCGAACTTCATCTGTATAACGATTCCCTACTTTTGTTTCAATTTTCGGATACAAACTTTTACTGATCCTCTCTAACTCTTCCTTCAACTCGCAAATCATGGTCCCTCAAATTGACTTCTAACCCCTTAACATTCTGCCTTGCCGCAAGTAATTGAGATATCAATTCGTCGACTTGTTGCACTTTCGCATTACTCTTTCGCTGTCGCTTGTTCCTCAGAAGTGTCTTCAGTGTATTGTTGTCCTGTCCCAGTCGCTTATTTTCGAATTTTAGATATGTGTTTTCTTTTACCGAGCGATAGTATCTAGCAGTGTATCTGTCAAGTCGTATTTTCATCGATTTCTTCTCTCTCTCGCGTTCTTAGCATACTGCACCTACAAGACCTACAAGACCTGCACGAAATCTCAACAGCTGGACTAGAAATGGGAATTTGCTCACTCACTACGTCAGGGACTGGCTCTTCAGGGACAAAAAAAACTCCACCTAAGAAGTTAATCATATCAGTAACCCCCTTTTTATGTCCAGGACCGGAAGATTTGGCTAATTGTTTGTATTTATCATGCAATTCCATTAAATCCTTTGCACTAAAATCTCTAGCCAGAAGTTCCTTGCACTGCTTGCTAACAACATTCACATTGAAACGGTTATTTCTTTTCACAATAGCTATGATATGACCATGTTTAATTTCAGAAAGTTTTGATAGCGTACTTAGTTCCAAATTAAATTTTTGTATTTCATCAATAACTTGATTGCCCAGACCCATTTTGTACAACCTACAGGGTGAAACTCACTTCTTATGTTCGTAGTTTTTTAAATTAGATCCAAGTGATGTAAGGTTTACTACTACAAATACTACCACTACAAGATATATTTTATTGAAATTTCACTGTGATAAAATATCTAATTTATGTTACGCACTACACGTATTTAATCAAAATGTAATATTGATACAGCTACAGTGACTACAATATACGGCTACACCTTTTAAACAGATAACTATTGATTACTTTTAAATGATAATAATTAAAATAACTTTACCTGGACTGCTCAGCAAATACAGTCCCAAAAACATATTTAATATGGATGAGACTGGGCTGTTTTTTAGACTGGTTACAGACAAAACATTAGACTTTAGAGGAAAGAAGTGTCAGGGTGGAAAGCAAAGCAAAAAACGTCTTACTGTGGCGCTAACAGCAAACATGGATGGATCTGAGAAACTGACACCATTGGTAATCGGCAAATTCAAGAACCCAAGATGCTTCAAAAATGTCAGAAGGCTTCCAGCCTTGTATAAAAACAACACTAAAGCCTAGATGACGTCTGACATCTTCAAAACATGGATTCTTGACATAGACAGATCTATGACTTTGCAAGGACGTAAGATACTAATGCTTGTAGACAATTGTCCAGCTCATCCCAAAGTTGAGGGCTTGCGCAGTGTAGAGCTATTATTCCTACCACCAAACTGCACATCGGTGCTGCAGCCCATGGATCAAGGCATCATCCGAGTATCTAAGTCACACTACCGAAAGCTTTGCCTCAAACTGATCATCAACCACATTGACAATTCTGGAACAAGACCACGTGAACAGCTGAATGTCTTACAAACCATGGAGTTTATCAGAAAAGCATGGAATGATGTGAGCAGTGATGCAATCAATAACTGTTTCCTTCACGGATTCTATGGATCTTCTTCGTCTATAGAGCCTAACACAGAAGAGCTCACCTCAATACTGGAAGTCATATCAACTAACGCTGAGGAGAATGTCACTCTTCCCACTGCTGGTAAGCCTGATATCCTAATGGGAACTTACATGGAATAAATACCCTTGATCTATGTTGACCAAGAGCTGATCACTAATGAAACTAAGACTGTTGATGAGATACTGGCCCACCTTGCCTGACAGCAATTGTATTGTTCTGATTGTTTGTTTATGCTCCATTTTCCACCTTTATAGAAGTGCTCATTGATGTTGACCAAGAGCTCATCACTAACGCTGCCATGACAGATGATGAGATACTGGCCCATGTGAGACCAGGTTTGATGGAAAATGATGCTAATGGTGATAGCGATGGTGATGATGATGTGATACCAGCACCCCCTCCGTCATTTAATCAAGCTATGGTTGGAATCCAAACAGCAAAACTCTATGTTCAATCTAAGCCTAATGCAGAAGTCGAGCTTGCTATGATTTATAAGTTAGAAGAAAAATTGGATGAACTGAGACAACGTAATCTAACCCAGAGAGCAATCACTGATTTCCTTTAATGCTCCTGCTCTTTTACTAGTTTGTGTTTTGCTTATTTGTGTTCAGATAAATACAAGCCATACATACAGTGTAAATGTCAAAAAACCCTGATTTGTAATTTGTTCTCCCAGCTACATTCCTGCTGAGGAAAGTGCGACGGTCATGATTTTATATATCAAACATCTCATATATCAAACAAAATTTTATGATCCCCTCGGGTTTGATATATCAGGAGTACACTGTAGTTCATTCAAATGCTCTTTTCCAATTGCAGTTGCGTCCCAACAGAAGTTTACGTAGTCCGAGTTGAGCATTGCTTGCACAGCTTGCTCCAGTGCAATAATGCCTATCTCACTCACCATGTTGCATATTGTGGAAGTTCTTGGCATCGGATGTAGTTCTTGCTTGAAGAGTTTCTTGCTGATCTCATTGATTACACTACTGATACTCTGAACTGGAACTTGTTTACGAATGCAAAGATACACACACTCTTATTTCATCCACATACTTATTACCAACCATGGTTTCAACTTTGTCGTTTTGTTTAATGCTCAGCTTGTTCAACTGTTCTCTTAAATCACTGACCTGTAGGTCATAGTCATGCAATGAGGTTGTAAGTAATTGAACTTGTTTTCTAGTCCTAAGCAGTTTGACCTTCAACTAGGCGCTTGTTAGTATTTGTTGTATTCTGTCGATTTTTAGTAAGTGGTGCGTGCAAGATTTTATTGCGCTTAGTCATTGTCATTGCATTGTCACTTTTGAGTGCTACATTTTCCTTCTGAGAGCGCTGCCATCTTTTGGTGTATTTCACAAGTCTAGTCCGTAATGCTTTGTTGATTCTTTGCTGTTGTAAATCATTCAAAGTGCTACCACAACTACAAGTTCTACTACAATTATCAACATTTGGACTGGAACATGGGTGAACAGGAACATAGAATACTGTATGAAGGAAATTAATCACACTAGCTATATCTTTATCAACAGTTCTATAAGCAGACTTAGCCAATTTTAAGTATTCGTCCCACAGTTTTCGTATCTGCTGTGCTGAGAAATCTACTTGCAATAGTTTTTTTGCATTCTATTGAAACATTTAAATGAAAGCGAGTTTTCCTCTTAGCTATAGCAACAATGTGACCATTTTTAATGTTTGATAATCAAGTCACTTTACCAAGATCTCGATCCAACTTTTTAATGTCTTCAATGATTGCCTCAGACAGCCCCATGTTACACTTGAAAACTAACAAACTATTACAAAAATAAATATTATTAATACTAAATACTATTACAAAAATAAATACAAGTACGTAACTACAAAAATGAATATAACTGCAATATAAATAAATTAACCAGTAGTATAAGTAAATATAAGTTTTGTGTTTCTTTAGTGTTATATTAGGTACTACTAACAAAGCAAAACATACCTTAAATAAAAAAAATTATTTCAAGCTTACAAAAGACTGATAAAAATGATTATTTTAATAAATGCTAACATAAAATAACTGATCAAGTTATTAATAAAAGCGGGAAGGAGCAGCAAAATCAACCGCTTACTACTATCACAAGCTTTAGATAAGCAGGTACCTATGAGAAACAATGCGTGAAACATGAGAAAATGAACAATGTAAACAGCATACATCGCTGTGGCCGTTTATGGCAGGAGACACTTTTGCATAAAAAAAATTGTAAGACTGGTTTTGAGATAATCTAGATCATTTGCAAATCGTCTGTTATAAATCCAAAATGAAAACTTTTCAATCATGTGATAGATAGTCTTCGACCAAAAATTTTTATTTACGAGCCTGTATCATTGTCACTAGTCATTCAATTAATTATTATACCGAAAATTGGTTTTATCATTTCATTGAAAGTTCTTCGTTCAGTGTTTTGCTGAAAAGTATCAGGCGCAACTTTACTAAAGATGTTTTATCATGAAACGGACCAGCAAATCAAATAGGATTTCCAAAATATATGAACAATTTTACAAAGCATTCAAATAGTCAGTGAAAATTCCGACAATTTTACCAATATTCAGGTAGATATTATACATTGTGTTCATGCATCACAGAGAAAGCATTAAATGGAATAAGAATATTGTTCAACATCCTAACATCATAACATAAATTCAATCAGAAGCACAGCCACAAAGAAAAGTAATGAAACAAAGTTCGCAACTATCACTTACAGTAGCTAGCGATAGATCAGTGAGTGTGTGTGTGTGTGTGTGTGTCTGTAACGCTTCGTATCTACAAAATAATTAAAATGAATTCATATATACAACAATAACTTGACAGTACATACTGCATGTACAAGCGAACAATGAGGCCAATATAAAAGTACTAAGTTAACAGCGATGACAAATAATATTCAAACAAAAATAATATATTTGACATCAGATTCGCCTCCGCTTCACTGTAAGCCATATATTTATGGTCGCAGTGAGTAGCTTCCCCAACTTACAAAAGGCATATTAACAGTGAGTTTAGTTCGACATCCTTTTTCAATTATGATGATGTAAAAAAAAAACAAAATTTCACGTATAATTAATATTATTATTACAGTAGTAATACTAGTTGTATTTATTTAGCAACAGTAGTTAACTTTTAATGAAGAACAAGCATAGTAGTTATTACAAACAAGTATGAATATTTATTAATACTATTTTTTTTCTTCCTATGGATCATTGGCAGGAAATCAATTATCAGTTTTTTAGAAACAACATTACTATTATTATAATATATTCATTACTAAAATAAATAAAAATAAACATTATTGTATAATATATTATGTCAATTAATTAATAGGCTTTTAATTCAATATTATAATTATCATAATATGATTATTAGTAAATAAATATAATAATAATAATTATTATAAAATAATTATTACTAAATATTAATATTAAATACCAATCACAATACAATTAATATAATTATTATTAAATATAATAATAATAGTATAAACAATAATATACAATGAATGCAATAATGAATAACTAATCATAAAAAATAATAATTATTAAATGATTATAATAATAATAATTATAATCTAATTAATACGACTGAACTGGTATATTTATTATTATTCTCAATAATATAGCAATCATCATTCAAGTAATCAACACCTGAAATTTTTTTCTCACTGCTTGGCATTAGAGAGCTGTTGTAAATTCTGAAAAAAACATTTACAGTGTACTCCTGATATATCAAACCCGAGGGGACTATAAAATTTTGTTTGATATATGAGATGTTTGATATGTAAAATCATGACCGTCGGACTTTTTCATGTATACATAATAAGTTACTATTACATGTATTTAAGCTAGGATATTAAGCATTTTGGCTTTTGTGATTGCTGTCTTTAGTTAATTAATAATTAATTGAAAGTAATGGTGTTGAATCTGAAAATTACAACAATTATTCAATGATGATGTAGGTAGTAGTAGCGGCACATGATGTTGCTGTATATTATTGTGTTAGTTAAGTTACTGTTACACCAAGTTGGTTTTATCTCTTCTAACCACCTATAACAACAAACGTAACAGCTACTACCTGTTATTACTTATTATTTAATTTATTTATGATATTATTTATTGTTATTGATGTTGTCATTGTTATTATTATTATTAATTAAGAATTATTATTATTAACAAATCATAATGTTGTTATAACAATAATAAATAATGCTTCTCTAAAAAATAACAGCATTATTAATAGGATAATAAATAATAAATTTTTAAGAAGTAGTAATAATAATAATTATAATAATAATATAATAATAATAATAAGCAGTGAGTGAGTGTGAGTGTGTGTATGTAATAATTAATTAATTGTTTTAAGTAGTCTAGTTAAAATTATTAGAAGTAGTAAGTAAGTGTACTGCTTCTTGAACTTTTTCTGACTCCTTTCTTGATGATTATTGCTCTCAATTCACACAGTGACAATAATAATGCTGTAAATAGATAGAAATGTCTCTCCCCACATTTTGAAATAAGTCAGCAACAACATGTGCATACTGAATGAGGATAGCCTGGGCATGCTCTCTAGCTACAATAAGGACCAATTATCACAACAATAATAATATGGGGTCGACCTACCGGAACTAGACCACCGATACAGAGTGTTTAATTGGAATGATAGACCTTGACATTCATATTCCAAGATGGCAGCCCCCATGGAAATCATTTTAACAGTGTGTAATATTGCAATTTATTGTTCGATATGTAAGAAATCATTCGATATAGGAGTAGGTAATTACAATGCATTCAGCTGGGACTGATGCAGTTTGTTTGATATACCCGGATTTTCGATATAACAGGATTCGATATATCAGGAGTACACTGTATTTATAATTAAATTGAATTAAACAAAATAATAATACCTATAAAATAAAAACTGTAAGAACAGCCTCAGGTCATTGCCATACTGTACACATCAACAGACGGGGCCCGTCATGGCGCCCGCACTAGAAAACAATTACAAGGTACAGGATGTCACGCTAGCCAACGGATGCTCGGGGAAATAATGATACTCCAACTTTTGAAAAAAAAAGTTGTTTTATTGAAAAATAACAGACAAGAATGAAATAAATACACCTGTGGGTAGATAAAAAATATTATAATAAGTTGGCTGGATCAGATAATTTACATACGCAAAGGGGAATTCCCACACTTGAAGTTTATGATTGAAGACTTTGAGACTTACTTACCTGATAGAGCGCAGATTTGAAAAGAAAGTTGTTAGCCAATCAGATGCGAAATTAAGTGGGCTGTCCTAAGATATTTTCATTTCCTCTGTTGAAGCCTCAGATCGTGACATATTGAAAATAATGTAAAACTCTAACACGAAAAACCACAAGGAGACAAATTTTTATACGAATCCTATTTAGGGATCACGTGCTATTTTGGGGCGGAGCTGCGCTACCTAGAACTTCTAACTTTTGTTCTGTGAGCCTTAGATCCTGTCTTAATTCAAAAAATGTCAACCTACTCCGGCCAAAACCGCAAGATTTACCATTTACATATTCATATACGGAGAGATTCCTCAATTCTCATGCTACGCAAGCCGCCCATTTGCGCTACCTATTCTATACACATATTATGAGCTAAGCAAGTAAACCAGCACTTTTAGTCAGAGAAAAGCAAGAGGGACAACTACATAGGCTGAGAGTATACCAGACAGGGTTAAATTAACTTTCGGCTCACCGTCAGACTGCCCCAATCTTCGTGAGGCGATAGAATCTCTTGGTATCAGATCTGACTGATTAGAGCTGACGCAACACGTTACTGAGCTGACAAGTCCCATTGCTAATTGTGCTGTTACGTAATACTGTATGCTCGAAGGTATTGTTGCTCATCATGCCTGTGTGTGTTAACAAGGGTCGGCACAGATAAGAGTACATACACAGGGAATCATTTGTACTCCCAGGACCAAAGGAACAATACAAAAGTTTCTTTCCCTCTAGATAGAAGACAAGTTTAAACTTCTAACTTATAGGTCACTTGCATAGAGATGAGACAACTCAGCCCAAAAATCGTTGTTATTGCTGTAATTATTTCTTACAAATGGTTTCAGGAAAAACTAAACATTATTGAGAGTTTCTAAGGCTGTACTAATACAAGCTTCTCCCCATAACTGCAACGTAAGTGCTGGCATTTGAAACCGAGCGTTCTATCTATTGTTTTGTGACTTCCCCCAAACACAAATCCTGTGTTTAGCGCATTAAAATCAACTGAAGTGGCTTATAAATTTCAGAGAAGTTTTTAGTATGTTGTAGTTCTGTATGTTCATGAGTTGCAAACTATCATATTGACATTTCAATTTTCAAAGACTACAATGAAGATTATGTTCAACAGAAGACGACGAAATCCTTCAGCTTGAGATTTTGCGGACTTCTGGGTTGATGGTTGATAGCACAAGTGGCTACAACCGCGGTCTCTACATTGAAGCCCGGTGCATTTTTCTACTTTGAAACACCTCTTTTTATAGTTTTTATTTACAGAAATCTGTTCTGACATAACAAAAAAGTTCTCTAAGATTTCCGTCACATGATGCTTTTTTTCGAAATGAAAATCTTTTCATCTTTCAGTTTCGTTTTGAGGCAAAATTTTCTACCGAGGTCAAAAGCAAACTTATGGTCAGTTATACTTTTGATTAAGGAGTCGCCTTTTCAATATTGCTGGGTTTTCTGATTTTAAATTGTTCAGTTGGAGGAAAAGGTTATTGCAAGTAGTTTTGTGTACCCGCATTATTGCTTAATAAATGTTAATTTTTTGCTCATTTTGTGTTTATCCCATTTACCATGTCTTGCTGTTGCTATGTAGGCTGATACATAGATACCCACACCAATTGCCGATACAACCGATGTAGCTTTTTTGTAGATGCAGCACAACTTTTGTTTGATCGTTTTTTTTCAACACAAATACAGTAATGGAAAAAGGATAGCAGAGAAAATGTTGATGCCCAAGGTGCAATAGCACTGCGGCTAGTCGAGGCGCCAGGCCTGGTATGTTGACACTCAGCAGTCGTCTCTACATCATGTTGAGTAGATGACACCTCAGAGGTTGCCTGAAGCGATTCTCCCCCCTAATATATTGAATCGGACTCGGCAGTCGATGTCACATAGAGGTACACCGGTAACTCAATTTCACGTAGAGGTACACCGGTAACTCACTCTGCGATGTACTGCAGCAGTGGTTGATTTTGGTAAAAGTAAGTCAAGTTGGGAAGCACGAGTCAAGTTAATGTGATGCATGTGAGGTCGGGTAAAGTACAACATTTTGTGAGCAAGTATTAGTAGTTTGTGTATGGATACTGAATGAACAGGTTAAATTAATGAGTTTTGGAAAAGAGGTATTGTGTGAGTTGTAACAGACTTTTTATATATTATTCGTAGTATTTTTTTGTTGCAGAAAGTGGATTTAGTTGAGATGAGTGATTTCAGCGTTTTCCGAGGATTCAACACAATAACTAATTTTTTAATTAATGAAAAAGTTATGAATTAAAAGCAATATATTTCTGGGTAAAAAGCTCGTGCATTTGAATAACATTCCTATGTTAGGTCTTAATTTTTTCCAAAGTTTTTAAATTTGTAAAATCCAAGCTAATTTTTTTTTGTCAATTTCAACTCCTAAAATTATTATGGAGGATTTATCTTTCGAATAAAAATTGTCTATTTTTATTAAATCCGTTTTTTAAGGAGCGTATGTTTCGATCAGTTTTTCGTACACTATAATCAGTTCTATTTAGGTTTAAGTTTGTTTGAGTGGCACCAGTTTTTAGAAGTTTTAATTTTTCGTTTATTTTGTCCACATGTTTGTCTTTACTCTCAAAAAATAGATTAGTATCATCAGCGTACAGAATAGGGTCAGATAATTTTGTAGCATTTGGTAGATCGTTTATGTAAATTAAAAACAAAATTGGGTCCATGATGGAACCCTGTGGTACACCACACGTAATGTCACATAATCAGGAAGCTGTCTCATTCACCTTAGTCAGCGATTTATGGTATGAAAAATAATTAGGGATGAGATGTTCGAAGAATTTAGAAACTTGAGCTTGTTTAGTAGAACAACATGATCGATTGTATCATAACTTAAGTCTAGAAATATTCACAAGACAGAATTCCCATTACTCATTGCCTCCAGTATTTTAGCTCTATTCTTTATGAGAGCAAGAAATGTACTTTTGTTTTTTTCTGAACCCATATTGTTGGTGATTGAGTATGCTGGTTTTCTCCAGGAAATCTACTGATTGATTGCTTATAATTTTTTAAAAAAATTTACTCAAAGTTGGTTGAATATATATCGATCTATAATTTGAACAGTCTGTTGTTGAACCCATTTTATATAATGGTTTTACTTCTGTTATCTTCAACTCGTCGATTTTCAATCGCTTTCACCAATTACTGAGGTCATCGGTGACCCGCTTTTTTCAAATAAGTTCAATTTTAAAAATTTTATTAAAATTTATCTGTTCATGATATGGTAACAAATCAGCATTCTCTTTACTCTGAGAATTAATAACATATTGATTCCACCAGTCTCAACTATTTTTTTTATTTTTTTAGTTCGGGCACCATCTTTTAGTAATGACCACAACAGATCAACCAATAAAAAAAGTAACACACTAAACATAAAACTGATTACACAGCTCAAAAGAGGACAACATTTTGATGTGACTAGCAAAATTTGAAGCAAAAGTCGCAAAAAAGTGTTAGAACACTGCAACAACAATCTAGCACTGGCTGCACAGATTAGCAAAAATTTCGCAACTTTTTTTTCTGAAAATGAATATTTTTATTACAAGCAAAAACAAAGCCCTCATTGGTGCACGAATGAATTAGAAACATTTAGAGCTACATTTTGATATAAAGAACAACATCAATAAACAACTTTACAAAAATAATAAAAAAAAAACTAAAATTAATTATTTATTATCAATGCCGTATCTAAATAATTGATTACTAGCTTACCAACCTTCAAGTCCATTATCAGAGAGCTCAAACAAGCTAAGATATAGTAAACTAATGAAATCAGAAGAAAAAAAACAATGTGCTTGCTCCTTTCCGGAAAAAAAAACTGCCCCTCATTATAAAAAAGTTCCGAAATTGAATGCAGGAAGTGATAGGGTCAAGGATATTTGGAACTGTTTGCGTTTAAAAGGTCGTAGAGTCTTCAAACAAAAAACCAGAAAATAAGCAAGACTCTGCTCTACACGATGGTATAAGAATTATTCATGTCAGTCTACTCAAACCTGGGCAATGAGTTCCGGAAACCGAACAAAATAATGCCCGAGCATTGCTCGATCAAGGACCTTTGGTCACATAACCCCAAACACAAGCAATGCCCAATTGAGGACTTGTATGAGTTGAAGAATCAGGAAATTTACCACAAGTGAAACATTTGTTTACAATATATGAGCTAATGGTACAGCTAAGTTTATTTGCACTGATTTTCAGTAATTTAGCTTGCACGTCATCAAATCCAGAAGCTTTCTGTAGATTAATGTTACTCAACAGCCCCTCGGTAGCTACATTATCAATCTCGGAAACACTGAAACTAAGCCTTGGTTTGTCTGCTGTAAGACTGTAACTTTCGGTTTCTGGTTGACTTTTAAATTTATCAGCTAAACTGGCTCCAGTAAATAAAGAGCAGTGGGCAATGTTGAAAGATGCATATACTGCAGCGACGCGTCGCCGGGATACAAAAGTGATGCCGCTGCAGACAAAAATTTCTTCCTGTTGACTTAAACCTCAGATTAAATGGTTGGATGATTACTCTCACCAAAGAATGTAAGAATTAAACACTTATTCCAAGTTAAATATCTGCTCAAGATAACAAGGCAACCAGTAGCAATGGTGCAAATTGAGAGTGAACTTATGATTATGTGTACGTATTTGTTGTTAGTTCTTTCACTTGCTGTTGAAGCAGAATTGAAAGAGCTTTTAATTTCAGGTTTTGTCTCATTTCGCTTTAATGTAGGCAAGTATAAATAGCTTTATTAGAGCTGTCATGTATTAAACTTCATTGATTAATAGTTCTGTTTTGAATTAGTGCACATGGGTTTTGATTCTGTTTGCTAAATTTGTAACACAACCTTTGCCCCAGGGATACACCCAGCAACTGAATTGATTTTATCTAGCATTTCCTTGTTCTTTTTACTAAATTACTTTTACTTTGGAAATCATATTTATTCATTGTTAGTAACTTCCCAGCAACTGAATTATTGTTGTTACATAACGTTTTTCTGTCCCTTTCCACTTGAGGGTTACCATTTATCATGTTCATTTATCCAGGTACCTTTCCCAGCTACGGAACTGTAGCATAAACTTAACCTATCATTTTCACAGCAAATAGTAAGTCAGTAACTGGCCCAATAACCGAGGTTTTGTTTTGCCTTGTTCAGTAGCTGGCTATCTATAAATGGCTTTACTAAGAACAGCCTTCCTCTTATGCATAAAACCTGGGTTTTTCTATTTATCGGAACTCCCACCAATGTATCATTAGCAATAAACTTAGCTATTAAAAAATTTTGGCTGAAGCTGCAGTTGTCAATGAATCTATTACGGCAACTACTACTGCTGCTCACACAAGCTCCAAGCTTATGAGACCCGTCTTTAGGGTTGCCCACAAGGCACAGCTCAGAAAACAAAACAAAACAAAAACTACTGCTGTTATTGATGACCCTACTGTAGTCTCAACTTCAACATCTGCTTCAATATCTACATTTGCACCTCTTGTAATAATGGCCGCAACGTCTGAATATCATCTATCACAAAGCGTTTCTCAATTCACAACTCCATCAAGCCATGTACCCTCTCGAAAGGGAAAAAAGCCGTCTGAATTGCCAGGCAATGTTGGTGAAGGTTTATTAAAGCAAATTAGAGAATTTGGAAATATTTTTAAATCATCTACTTCACCAAGAGATGAATCTTATAATATTGGACAAATGATGACGTGCCAACACCGTGCCTTGAATGCTGGTCAAAGAACCCTATATTTTAAAGAGATACAGTGGGCCCTCTCACATTATCGTAAACTGCGATAGCTGCAATTGATCCTATTCATTCCCAGGGTGACATATTTTATGGTAAAGTTAAGTTGGGTTTTGTACGTACTTGCAACGTTATGTACATACTGTAGAAATTTAAATGCTTCATGTCATATGTTGTCTGGTGTTCATATATCAATCATATTGTACGTAGCTGCTGTATATTCGTATTCAAATATTTTTTTAATTATGTAAAACATATGCATGAGGGTAAATCGATCTGTCTTCATGACACTGGATTTGAATTGTCATGTTTGCTGTTGCTTGATGTCGAGCATTTTGCCATGATCTGTTGTTGAGTATTCATGTGTAATTATTGTAAGTTGTGTGTATTTCTATTTCAAAATAAACTGAATTTTAAATGTACAAAATATATTACCATATTACAAAAAAAAAATTGAATACTTACACATGGGTCTACGAAGCAATTTGGTCAACCCTAGCAAGTGCAGAAGCAATGACAATGATTACAAAATAAAATTAAATTTCGCGTTTTTTTTTCGTGAAAAAAATTTAATATATTTTTCGTATTAAGAACGTCCATGCCTTGAAAAAAATTGACCGGAAAGTGTTCCGAATGCAATTTTGACGTTCGTTATTGACATAATTTCTGTGAATTGAATGTTCAAAAACCAATTGTTATATCAGGAGTTGTGTTCTTTTGTTGTCAATTAGTTGAAAAAATCCTGAAACATGAAAATATGGCCCCCCCCCAGAGAGCGTCAAGTTTTAACTATTTAGAAATTGTTCTTTTTCTATCTATTCACTAACTAACCACAGAAGAAAACAGTGATAAATAATTATTATAATAACAAACAATAGCAATAATAATACTTCAATAAACAATAGATAATTTTAATTACCATCCATAATAATAAAAGTAGTAATTGATAGTTATAATTAATACATATATATGTTGCATGTAAGCGAAATGGTGACTGCTGTTAAAGCGTTCGTATTTTGCAAAGTTTTTGTTATAGCAAAACGGCACGTATTTGGAGCATGAACGTCGTACAGTGAAAAAGCCCCTCAACGATAAAACCACAATCAGCATAGAGTTCCAGAACTCAGGTTTTGTACTCGCCGAAAAACGAAAAATTTGCCCGTGTTGAAAAGAATGTTCTCGATCCGAAAATGCCGAATAAATTGGACTATTTTTATATCAACAGCTAAAGTTATTACCATCTTCCACACTGGGAATTGCTGTCTCCATACCAGTGATGTTAAACCAATGTGTTAGTTGCAAACATTAAACTGAGTTACGGATAGCAGCTGATTCTTTCCATAATTGCTTAGCTACAGTAGTAAAGTTGAAGACGAAACCTGGAAGCATCATGTAATAAACAATATTGTATTACTATCACAGCTATAATTGTTAGATTATGTAACACTGAGCATTGTACTTGACTGCAAGAGAAACATTGACCCTAAGAAAAATGGATGAAAACAAATGACTTTTTCATTGCTTAGCTGCAGTAGTAGAGTAGAAGACAAAAACTAGAAACACCATGTGATAAACGAAATTGAATTAGCATCACAGCTATCATTATCAAGTTATGTAACACTGAGCATTGTACTGTACTACAAGATAAACATTGACCCCAAGAAAATGAATAAAATTAAATTACCATGTTATTCAGGCTGTTCGGTTGATATGCTCATCCTGCCAGTTAACAGCCCGTTAACAGAACCTTCCTCACTGAACCAGCGCATAAACCAATTTCTAGCATCACTAGCTGCTATAGCATGGCCTCGGGCTGTTGTTAATGAACCATCAAGTCCTTGCTGATTAAAACGCCGTACTCCGACAATGGGTCTGTTGGGCAGACAAGCATCACAAAAACCCATTGCAGTAAATAATATGTAAAACCTGCTGCTAAAAATTCCAAAATGCATTTTCAACTCCTCACCTTGCTCTTGACAAGCGCTAATTGTATCTTTTTTTTTTGCTAATGTACTTAATTATCTTCCAGGAAACGGTCGTAATAAATTTTGCTGCAATGCGATTGCCATATCTCCTACTATAAAAAAGCAAACATCGATTATCCTGGGTAAAAGTCTGGGTGGTGGTACATTTATTGCATTGTTTTTCCAGGCTAAGCCATAAGCACTTATTTCCCAAACTCCATCATCACCAACACTACCGATTTGTCCAACATTAATGCTGATGAACATATAATCAGCAAATGCTACGGCCATCAAGTTAATAGAGAACCTTTTTTGTAGCTAAAATAGACAGTTCCGGAATTGTCAGGAGCTCGCAGGTGCATGTGCTTTCCGTCAATAGCAACCGGACAATCCGGAAAATCCTATCTATTGTAGAACCTAAAAGCATCATATACACAATTCCTAATGAATTTGCGAAGAAATGTGAAAATTTTTTCCAAAAGTAAACGTCAAAATTTTCAAACCAAGTTCTTCAGATGCACGTGAATGATATTTTAGGTGTAACTCTATAACATATACAGAAGCCTTCAAGTCAGCATTAAATTGTGTGTCACTAAGTTTAAAGAGAAGCGGTCTTGGTAAGGGTGTTAATTTCTCCACAAGTATTTGGGTTTATGAGCAAATAAGAAACATATTGAGGTACTTAACTAATGATGATGGTCATTACATTCCACTCTCATTTTAAAACTTGGTAATGACATCGCTTATTTGAGTTTCCTGTTCTTTTTTAATCAATATGTTGCCAGGCTTTCTATCCTATAAACAATGAAATTTTGCAAATGATAAGGACTTTTCAAATAATTTAGCAAATGGTAAGGACTTTTCAAATAAATAGAAGTCTTTGAAAAAGATAGATCCATTACTACATCGATTTATCGTTTTTCTAGTTGTGACACATTAGAAACATGAAAACAATGTGGAAACAAACTAAAATACCTTTCGTCATCCATTGTGCCGCGTCTTCAGAAAGCGAAGCCTATAGAAAAAATGCTCGGCTTATGATGTTATGGGCATTGCGTAGATGATTTTCAACAGTACAGTTTTTTACTGGAGTCTCAAACCGGAACTCTGTGATGGTAATATATATCTTTAGGAATCTGTACATCTTTTATTTAGTAATGCTTCAAAGTATATTAGTTGTTGGTCACACCAACAAACGATACGAATTGGTATATGGTAACTATGAAACCAATTAATAGCACTGAACTGTTTGTCAAAATAATTTTTTTATGTTTTCTGACAACCAGTATTTAGCCAAAGCATAATCTTACGATCTATAATACTTTGTTCTTGAGCAGGTTTCACTAATTAACAACGCATATTGTTGCTCCTAAATACCCAGTGTATACATTATCGTTTTCCACTAGTGGAATGGCCGCAATGCATCTTCCATTGGCTCATTTATGGTTTTAAGTAATTGGAATTAGGATAATATACATGCATTTGGAAGTTGTCTCAAACACTTCGGTGTGTCACCCATCTGTACCAGACTTCCAGTGACGAGCTAGAGCAACTGATGGCCAAGTGTCAAGTTGTAGGCTGCAAGACTAGAGCTATCAATCTTGTTGCATTCACCGATCAAATGATCGTTTTAAATAAAGATGCGTACATGATACTCAACTAAATGGGTCTTCGTAACGAAAATCAGTTGGCCGGTTTTTCTACTTGCATTTTTTTGATTTTGTTAAAAAATTGTTACAATCAATTTTTGAAATCAATTAAAATACTTTTCAAGCTGAAATCATAATAAACCATGTTTGTGCCAATTTTTAGGTCAAGCAGTTGCATATTGGTAAATGATTATCAGTTATAAACCCAATAAAACAACTGAAAATGGCGATTGCCATGCAAAATACAATGCTGGGGTATATTGGTTTATTTATTTATTATGCATGGAACATGAATACAAATAAAATGTCATCAAATTAAAGAGAAACAAATGGAGAATGTTCTAACACTTCACAATCAACATCGAAGGCTAGTCAGAGTGTGTAGTTCCATTGTAAAAAATTGTGACTTATTATCTTCAATCTGCCGGTGCTAAGTTGATCGCCAATGTAATTTTGGCTTGATAGCCGAAATATACATCATTTCTCACATCATTTCTCACACTTTTTATTTCACTTGTTGAAGTTTAATATATTCTTTATCTTATATCAAGTTATTACATTCCAACTACGCTGAGAGCTTGATTTATTCGTAATAATATTTTGATTTCGATTTTTGTCCTGCTAAAGCTCCATACAAATGATCTAGTGGAAGTAGCTACAATTGTTGGTCATTGAAATACACAAATTCCAATGACATACACTTCTTACTACAGCTTGATCTAACATAAATTTTGATAGTTTTACTACTCTGCTAATTGAATTATAATTTTTATCTAGTTAAATCTCGTGATACGCCATGTTCGCCATTTTTTGTCGTCTCTGCACTTGATCTGAATCAAATAAGGTCGTTTTGCAGCGGCCTATTACTGGTTATTTAGAGCTCCTAATTGACAAATAACAATTAGTAATAATAATGATAATGATAATGATGGTGATGGTGGTGGTCGTGGTCGTGGTGGTGATCGGTGATCGGTGGTCGGTGGTCGATGGTCAATGGTCGATGATCGATGATGATAATGATAATAATAGACAGTCACTTCAGTAGTAGTAGTACTAATAGTGGTTAGTAGTGGTTAGTAGTAGGAGCAGTAGTAGTGAGGATTCATTATTATTATCACTCCGTTAATACTTTTTTATATAACTAAGAAGAAGAATAAATTATTATTATCATCAATAGTTTTATTAATATTATTATTTATAATATTATTAATTATTAATAATAATTCCTTACTACCAGAATAGTTTTAAATGATTTTTTTCTACTCCAAACAAGTGTTATTAATAAATAACAATATTTATAAAACTTCAGCGTTGCATTGTCATAAATAATTACAATATTGAAGTTAAATAGTGTAATTCATAATACTAATGATGTTACTGACTGTAGTGGTAAATTAACTAGAAATAATTTTACTTCGTTATTATTATTATCCATTTTTGTTACTACTAACAACTATTAAACCGATAATCATAATTTCAAATAAATGAAGTCCATTAATTATGAACTTGGTGAATTAATTAAACTTACTAAATTGTATTACTATAGTAACGTATAAAAAATGAGGACTAAATGAGACACCAATTTATTGTTTAATTTGCTTACAAATAATTCTCTACAAAACACCAACTGTTACCCGCCTATTATAATGGCATGTTAATATCTTAATATCTTCTCAACATCATTCTAAATAATTATTTGTAGCTACTGATGTTATTAAAGTTATCAGGTACCAATCATCAGTAAGTGATGTAGTGCCGGTGTCAGCGTATAAGGAAAATCGCTGCAAGTATCCCTCAAGAGCTTTGTATCTTCTTTATTTTTATTATTTTTTAATTTTCGTTACAGCTGGTGTCTCGACAGATGATGAAAAGCTCTGTTTTATTTTTTTTTAATACTCCCAAATAAGTGTAACAAAGTTTTGTTTTATCAATATTGATCCATTCTCTTCATTTCCATAGCTACAAGTGTTGAAACATGAAGTTTACTGTAAACAACAATGGTTTCAGATCACTTTTTATGCTACAGGATTCATGAAAGTGGTGCAAAGTGATCTGAGTTTAAAAGCAAATCATTTGCTTTTAAATTAATTGGCTTTTGTTTGTAAGTTGTATATCTTGCCTGTAAATTTGTTATGCATTTAAAACCTTAAAAAAAAACCAGCTACTGGCACATTTATCTGAAAAACCTAGCTATTGGGGTCAACTGTCTGAGGCAACTAAAATGAAGCAAATGCAAAAACAATGAGAATGGAGTTGGTAAACATTTGAACATGGAAGGTTATCTCCCCCGTTTAAGTAACCCTTCCCCTCCCCCGCAAAAACTATCTATAAGCTTGTTATTTGTTGTTTACTGGTCTAAGGGCATGATAATTATAACATTTTTTAACGAATTCGAGCCAAACTAGATTTTTCGTCAATTTATATAAAAAGTAAAATTTTGGGTTATCTCATCCGTTTTCAGATGAGCTTGAACAAAATGGACGCATAGCTAAAATTGAAAAATTTTGCATGAGCTGACGGACTTTCATTAGAAAGACCCAAATACAAAATGGAGAACATACAGAAACTATGCTGTTAAGGATTGCCTTTCCTAATGTAGGAAAAACACAGTATCAGCATATTATCAAGAAAATATTAAACGCATGCAAAATATTTATGACCATAATTTAATTTACCTCAAGAAGGTCTGGTCGCAATACAAGCATAGTATTTTTCTCTCAGCTCAGTTGGGACATTTTTATGATAAAGCTACTAGCCTAATTTTTTAGGGATTGTGATATTCAGATTCAGCCAATGCCCCTGCCCATTGGAGCCAAATAAATCAGAATTGATCGCGATAGTCCCTGAAACCCACTAGCCTCATTTTGGTTGACTCAATCAAATCATGTTGCCGACCAACATCATTATGTCTTCCTACCAAAAAAGTATTCATATTTATTGCAAATGCTTTCTCAAGTAATATGGTAGTTATATGTTATATAGTTGTATGACACTCACAAACACAATGTCACCATCACTTTTTGTCTCATTATCTCGGCAAAAAGGGTTTTCAAAGATAGGAGAGGTGTTATTGTTGGATGGACTGATCATATGCGACGAAACAAAAAACACGCTCTATCATACTGTAGTAGTTTTCACTCGTACTACTTGGACACAACTGCTTTTCATGTAGGCTAGTGCAACGTGCTTCCCAACTCTGCTTTATGATTGTGGCGACAGGCACTGAGTCCGTCTGCTGCCACCCTACGTACAGCCGACCCTGCTGTACACAAGCTCATACAGTTGCTTAAGCCCTGCCCTGTATGGTTCCTACTGGGGTCTGACCGACCCTGTTCTGCTAACAGCGAACTGTTGGTGTCGAAAGATTTATTATCAACTGAACTAAACTGGCCCTTACACGGCCTTTTATCAACTACAGAACATATAATAGATAATATACAGCCAATACAGTACTAGCAATCATTCATGCACAACATTAAGCAACCAATGATAAAGGAATAAAGTGTATAGTCCAATCAGTGCTGGTGGTTGGCTATTGTACTCCTCCTTGATCGGCACATTGGCGGAGTCTTTTCCTTCTGCCTAACAGTGCTCTCGTTACCATTGCTTACAGCCTATACTTGCCCAAGCTTGTTTGTACTGCATTGCTTGGCTGCACACCTACAAGTACACACTGCCTACTAGCCATACAGCTAGTACTGGTAGCCAACATATTCTCCCGCAATACCAGATAAAATGCAACGAATCAAGAATTGAAATAAATAAAACTGTTTCAATCAACACCAGAAGTAATATTTCTGGGTATTAAAATGTACTGTTGGCAAGCCTACAACTTTTAATCATGTTCAAAGCAGTGGTCATGACCTTTGACCTTGTATAGTTCATTTGACACCAAGTACAAACTTTACGTTTACCTGTATGCAACTTGTCTCACGAGAATAAATCCATACGAGCTGTCAATCATGATCTTTTCACCTCTTCAAGGTTTTACCGTATAAAGACAAGTTATATGACAGAATTTAAAACTTTGATTAAAATATTTAAAGGTCATTTGAACTCTTCAAAGTCAAATGATCACCAAAAAAAATCTTCATTATCTCATGTAATATGTCTCTCTATGGTAAAACAGGACTGCCAAGCTCAATTTTGGCACTTCTAAACCGCTCAAGCGATACCCTACGTGTGAGCAGAAATGTTTTTAATTGATTGTGATGTACACTGCACCTTATAATGCCATTGCATTGCTAGATACTACAAACATCATCATATCGTCATTAAAATTCTAAATACTGCGAAGAGCGTGATATCTTTTGTTTCAGCTTGCGTATTAGTACTATATTTCTCATTCAATGTAACGGAAATAAATTTCACAATACAACAATCCCTTTATTTATTGCTGAATGCACTTCTTTTTTATGAGTATTGCTCATCTTCTGGCTAAACAACAGTTGACTTAAACAAAGAACATTCAAGTAGGAGCTGAGAAGCAAACTATATCCAAATAAGGTTTCAATGGCAATATACTAAAGGATCTACTTCAAAAACTTCCCAATCATTGAACTTATTGAGACTGTCAGATTCAGTATCAAACAAGTCTGGTTTGAATCGCATGAGCTGCAAAGTACGAAAACTTTCGAAACAAAAGCAATGTATGTATAGATATCTTGCCTCCAGAATGTCAGCTTGATTGCTTCCACTGCTTTCTACATCACCACTCTCACTTTGATCTCTCTCGTCATCTGACTCGGTATCAAACTCACTCTGAAGCATGAATGAACATCAGTTCCTAATCGAAAATTATTATAAGCAAACATGAAAAAATGGTTCCGAGTCATACTTTTGCTGAGCAGTCTGTATTGTTGTCCTAACTAATTCTTCGGAGCAAGTTTGTTGGGCTGCAGTTTCTAAAACTCAATAACAGCCATTTAATAAAAAAAACGTCACAAGGCAGCAAAAAATCATCCTGTGCAACAACCATTTTAAGTAGTAGATAACACTAGTTAAAAGTTATGATGGTGTAAGGAACGAAAGGGAAAGGAAAGTAACTAAGTCGCGAGGTTTATTAATTAAACATGTAGTAGTCACACAAACACAACCAACAGCACCATGGAAACAATGCTCATCTATATTTTGGTAACTGAAATAAAAAACATGAAAATGTTAAGGAATTCAAGTATAATCCCGCCCAGGGTAAATAATTTCTTAGAATTCAAATGATAATTCCTGCCAACAAGCTCCGTTACAGAAGCATAAAAGGTATCTATGATTTAAAATGTGCAAATGGAAACCCACTAGACACTGAGTTATATTGGTAAGGAGACAAACTAAATGCAATTGTCCGCACTTATTGATAGAATCAACCCGCAAAGAAGTTAACTGTGTCGCAAAGTAATTCTTGCAGGAAGCTGTGAATTGCAGCACAAATCGTTTCTGTATTTGTTGTTCTCCCTTTATACCCTTATCATAGCTGTCCAACAATTTGACTGAGAAAAATATAAGTTTTAATTTTACACATGAATGAGTTTAATGACAACTGCGGAGAATATATTGCACAGTGGATGTGGTTTTACTAATGTTGTATGAGCCACTCACTCAAATATTTTAGTGGCTTTTCTTTTTTCCCCTCTAAGATTTTCAGCTCCGCTTTTGTTCTTTGGACCAGATGATAAGATTTTCAGCTCCGCTTTTGTTCTTTGGACCAGATGATGTTTTTCAAGGAGCGTCAACAGCAGAGTGAGCTGTAGTTCTAAAGCACTAAAAATGATCAATGCAAACAAAAATACAATGACAGTTAATTACCTCATTTTTGCAAAGCAATGAGGCTTGATGGAGGTGACAGTTTGTATAACAATGAATGTAATAACAGTGAACCTTCTGATGCTGACCAAAGAAAAATCATAGTGTCAATGGCTTGATCGAAACTATCAGATGGACATGCCGGATTTCGTTTTAGGTAATCCTGAATTAAATCTCTCAGTTTGCTATGCTATATGCGTAGTTTTGCCCTCTCTTAACCCCAAACTTTACAGGAATCTACAATATAGCACAATAAATGGCTCAGTCTGATGCCAAAGCATCTGCAGATAAGAATAACTCTTCATGCTACAACCAACTAACCAATTCAATTCAATTAAAATCAGTTAGTTACCTGCTGTCTTTAGAATCTGATACTTCAAACGTATGCAGCACACTGCATCAGTTATCTTTGCTTGCAATGGTGTAAGTTTCTAGAGAACAAAATTGAATCGCAAGGATAAAATTACCAATCTTGAATTTCTACATTTGTGAAACCAAAACTGTAGAATTGAACTGAAAGGCTATAGATGAGAGATCGATGCTGTCAGACTACAGATGAGACACTAGAAATGTAAGATTAGAGATGTAAGACTAGAGATGAGAGACTAGAGCTGTACGACTAGAGATGTGAGACTAGAGCTATACAACTAGAAATGAGAGACTAGAGATGTAAGACTAAAAATGAGACACTAGAGATGTAAAACTAGACATGTAGGACTAGAGATGTATGACTAAAGCCGTAAGACTAGAAATGAGAGACTCCAAATGAGAGCTGTACGACTAGAGATGAGGGATACTAGAGATGAGAGAATTAGAGCTTTAAGACTAGAGATGCATGATCATAGATGAGAGACTAGAGATGATACACTGGAGATGTAAAACTAGAAAGGAAAGACTAGAGATGTAAGACTAGAAATGAGAGACTAAAGATGAGAGATTAGAACTGTGAGTCAGAGATGTAAGACTAGAGATGTGAGACTAGAGATGAGAGACTTAGATGAGAGATTAAAACTGTAACACTACAGATAACAGAAGACTAGAGATGGGAGGCTAGAGATGATACGTTAGTATTGAGGAGCTTGGGGACTGGAGAAGAGAGACTGGAGCCACTGAACAAGAAGATTATCACCTTTACATAAATGCTTTCGGATGTATTTCACCCATTATCGCAAACTGCAAAATAATTGTTGGCGTAGATAAATAGTACTTCGACCAGACACATCCAACAAACCATGGTGAACACTAAAGTAAGCTCACTATTTTGTGAGGTAGACAGTTTGCATATACATAGTTTCTTCAATATCCACTCCTCGATTGAGAACTTGCCCTTCAATCGACACAGTATTTAGAGACAAGATGTTGGATTTGCACTCAAATATTGAGTATATTGTCCAGTTTCTGAAATCGAACAGATTTTGCAGCTCTCAATGCACACACACATGGTACAAAAGTCATGATGATCTTGAAGCATGCTGTAACATTGTAGCGTGTTAGGTTTTTTAATGTGGGACACCATATAATTATGACTGAATTTAATGAACAGCCGTAAGCCCTGGTCACACGAGACCGAATCTCTGACGAAACTGTCAAAAAAACTATTTTTCAAACCCAGCCAATTCGTTGCTGAGCAAACCGAGCGAATATTTCAGTTTCGTCGTGATCAAGCAATGCTAGGTTTGGGAAAATCGTCGGTTGCGATGCTTGCATGTGATTGGACCAGATAAGCTCATTAATAGGTTTATTTTCTATGTTCTGTTATTGGCTGCTCTCCAATGTGAGGGTCATTGACAACGAACGCATGGTTTCCATAGTAGCGCATTGGTTTTTTGAATAAATAATTATTTGTTTTATTATATTCATAATGAGTTTTAAATAAATTAACTTTTCATACTCGTTGACCAGATAGATCGCAAGAGTTGTCCTTTCTCATTACTCCTTGACCGATAGGATCGCAACAGATTTCGGACAAGATTTCTAACGTTTCTGGTAGACCTACAATAAAAAATTTTATATCATCGTGTGGAGCAGAATCTCCTCTGTTTTCTGGTCTTTATTTGGGGTAAATCTGCCAGTCTAAACGGAAAACCGCTCTATGAGAACCGCACCCCGATCCTTGTCGGGCGAGAAATAATTTTTCTTGCTGAGATAGTTTGAAATAATATTTATTGCAGAGAACCTCCACGGATGAGATTTGTTCTGATAAATGGTTAGATTATATTTATTTAGGCATGCTGGATTTGTTTAGAAGTGGAAATGACTGATAGTATGCTAGAAATTAATTATTTGGATGACGATATTGTTGACAAGTAATTTTTTATTATTTTTCATTTTTTTTGTCAAAGTGTTTATTATTATGGTTCTTTATATCAAAAGATAGCGCTTGAAATTATCTATTCAGTGGTGTAAAAAGTCAGGTGCTAGCTTGAATAGAAAAAAAAAAATTATTATTATTCTTTGAAAAGATGTCTGGGATTTTCGCAAAAACAAGGCCAACTTTGATTGACGTGTTATGGCTAATGTGGTGGCCCATTAATTCTTCAAAATTACCTACATGCATCAGAATTGAATTTTCTTTCTCTCTGTCGCCTCAGTTTTTTGTTTGGAGCTTTACTTTTGATGTTTTTTCGAAGCAAAAATGTCAATCTTCAGAAATTTGAAAAAAAATAGTGTCAAATAAAAAAATATTTTTTCCTGTTCACAAGTACAAAGTTGCCTTTATTTAAAAATCTACCTATAGAATGGGTATTGTTGAGTCTGATGGTCTTCTTTTTAACTCTGTAGCACCAATAACTGAATTTTAAAAAATTTTCAACGTTTGATGAATTTTTTCAAAAGTGCATGAACTTCACAGATCAGTCAGGCATAAAGCAGACGAAAATTAAAGAGGTAAAGATGATGAAAGTAATAAATTATAATCAAACAATTGGAATAGTACTGGCTGGTCAAACTAGCTATTTATTAAAATAATCTAATCCAAACCTTCCTTCATTCCTCCATGCTTTTACATCACACAGTAAAGTATGAGTAGGCCCGCGCACAACACGCAATCCTGTCATTGGATGAAACTAGTGATCGCTAGGCGTAACCAGCCTGAACGAAATTTTATTCGTCGTGCTTCAGCGATCACGTAATAAAGTTTCGTTAAAGGTCTAGTGTGAACAGGGCATAAGAATGAATCAAAACAGATTCAAATGAAAATACTCAATTGAGATTTGTGACAAATAGAGGAGTGGTTTGATATGAAATTTTGCTTAAAGTGCGAGAATTTATCATTATTATTCAGAACAAAAAGAATGTTTTTTTTCCATTATCTTTTATCATAAAAGATCTTTTGGGCAGCACTGGCGTAGCAATAAAAACAAAAAAAAAACACTGTTTACCATTATTCATCCTTCTAAGACAGACATAGTACTCACTAGAAATTTTTATGGATGAAACTAGTTGTCAACTGATAAAATGTTACGTAAAGATGTCAGCACCAGCCATACAGTGAGGTCTTTTACCGTAATGAGAAAAATTATGTATCAGCTGAAATAGAACAATTATGCCAAATTCAGTCAAAAGTCTCTGACACAGTGCCTAAAGCAACTGTAGCTTTGCATCTACCTTGTCAATGCTAGCATAAAGTTGCTTGGGCGGTTTAATGATCTTTCGTAAATTCTATGACCCTTCTGCCTGCTCAATTCGCTGCCTTATTCCTATGTTAAAAGCAACAAAATCCATGTTTTGTTAGACTACAATCATCATTTAAACTATGTTATAAAAAAACTTACCAGAAATAATTGATATGATACATTAAAACCCAACACAAAATACATTAAATTACATTATTTTGATTCACCACCCGGCTTGACAACTATGAAGCGTTGTTGCTACAATCTTACTACTACCAGTCATAACATTTCTGACAGTGTTAGTGGTTGTCGTGTTGTGAAAGTATTGAGAAATAGAAATAAAATATGAGATTAGCCAAGGCGTTAGTAGTATCAAGAGTAATTTGTGAACTTACACCTACCATTGCTCGTCATATGTTGACTTATCACCCCAAACGAGACAATTAACTTTTAGTTTGTTCATTGGTCTCTCCAGTGCTCAATCCCGCACCACAGGTCACACGCCCGCTGCAGTTCATCTGAATGACTTGCAAAAGACAAAAAGTGTGTGGTTACCATGGTATTGATTGTTTTTTGTAGCCACTTTATAGTTTTCCAAATGATACATCAACCACGCATTTTTGCTACTTCATATTAAAAACACAAACTTGGCAACTCCAGGCTTGGACCTATGCATGCAAAACATTTAAAAAACAATTTTGGGGGCTGATGCAACACTGGGTCCACTTTCTTCAGCCAGATTGAGTAACGACACAACGTCGAGAACCACAAACTTTTTCTTGGTGAAGCATTTCTACAAAAATGCAGGTGTTCAAAAATTCATTACATGTGTGTAAAGAAACAAATTAAAGAAAAAAACGCAAGATTAGCATGATTACCTGTTACTGTAGAACAAAAGTGAAAAGAGTGATTACAGCCAAAATGAGCTCAAACGAGCGCAAGAAAAAATTTCTATCAAATACAGCCAAATACCAGAAGTCTGGTAACTACGTTATGGGTGCCTACTAGATGGACCACACAGCTCCGACCACGGAGTAGTTTGTCAGGGATTTTTAGTTTGTCAATTTATAAAACTGTATAGTAGCTGCAGAATAAATTGGCAACTGATTTGGCAGCAGTAAGACTCACCAAATTCATCACGCCTGCTGCTTGAAAACTTTTCAAACCGATAGATTTTATATCAATCAGTTGATTATTCATAAATAAGCGCAATGATTAGTCGCAAATGCGCAAGCCTATGTCATTTTTTTACTTCAACAAATCAGCTTTCCATAGCGATTCTGAGAAAACATCATCGCATAAATTGGAAGCTCTTATCCTAATACAAAAACGAAGTTGCCAGTTACCTGTAGTCTGTATGGACAGGCATAAATTTCTGCCCTCTCCATGTCCAAGGCTTTGAAAATCAACGAATGGCGAAATGATGCTAGTATAGCCCACGTTTCCTGTTTTTTAGAGACCTGCTTGCTCATGGAGGAGGCAGCCTTCCACCCCACCTCCGGAAGCTTTGGACTCAGGCTACAAATAATCACAATGAGAGAAAATAACCAATGGTAGAAAAAAATCTGTCTCAAATTCCTTTTTTACTTCGACATGGCATATCTAAAACAGGTGAGCTGTCAACCAAGCATTTAAGATACGTTGAAACATCAAAGCATGCAGGTACAAAATTGTCAGACTGCGCAAACCAGATCTAGATGCTTATTTTGTCGCCATCAGTTAAATTTGTCCTGGCATAACTTTCAAATTATTGTTATTCTTTCGAACATTCTGCACAAATGTGTTAAAGGCAATATGAAAAAAACTGTTGCGCTGGCAATATTTTACATGAAATGGTAGAAAGTGTGTTGCTCTACACTTTTATGTAAACGTAATTGGCATAAATGCAACGGTTCCAGCTCTCGACAAATTCCTCGATATGGGTAAGTTTTTTTTGTATCAGCAACTATC
>CALYOO010000344.1:0-37968 GCA_945261195.1 Cryptosula pallasiana
TCTTCAGATAGACGTTTGGCATTGTTTTCTACTATGTTGACATCAACTTTTTGCCTTTCTATGAGTAGCTCTAGACAAAAAAAGACAAAAAAACTTGTTAATAATTAATATCATACAGTGTAAAAAGTTGGCATAGGACATTAGCAAACTTTTGTGAGTAAATGTTACCTGAGTACAACAAATAATGCATGATTAAAAGCTATGACTTATTAGGTTTTAAAACTAGTGTTAAATAATTGTTTATTATTTTTCACCTTATTGCTGAAAGTCTTTTTAGTTGTTGTAGTAGATGAAGAAGCGTATGTTGATCCTTTAGATGTTGTGTTTGTGTGAAAACAGTACTTCTTAAATAGTTATTGTTGCACTGACTGACCTAAACTTACAATCAATGAGAACTTCCATGAAAATATATTTATATCGAATAAAGTTTGTGTGTGAAAGACAACATTCTTCGTGTAAAAATCCCTTCACAACATATAGAAGTCTTTTCCCGTGAAAAAAAACAGTTATTCGCCTGTTATAAACCTGTTATATATTATAAAAAGACTTTCATGCAACAAAAAACAACTTCGCGCAAATGGAACAAAATTTTCCTATCTGAAAAAAACAACATTATCCATCTGGAAAAAAAACAACATTTTTGCACGTAATTCCTTTCACAGAATACAGAATGGTTTTCGCGCAAAAAAAAACTGCTAATTGCGTGAAAACCTGTCTTATATTATAAAACAACTTTCGCGTGACAAACAACATTTTCGCGCAAATAAAACAACTTTTTGTCTGCAAAGAACAACATTATCTTTCTGCAAAAAACACATTCTTCGCGCAAAAACCAGTGTGCGAAAATCCCTTCACAGCATATAGAACTGTTTTCATGCAGAAAAAAACTGTATTTGCGCAAAAATCTGTTATATGTCATAAAACGAGTTTCGTGCAACAAACAACATGTTTTTTGCGTGAATGGCAAAACATTTTTTGCTTGCAAAAACACACACTTTTACCCGCGAAAAAAACTATTATATTCGCATGGAAATAGCAACATCTTTTTACAGTTTTTCTCACGCAAAAATAATCTTTTTTTACAAATATAATTTACTATTTTTACGGAAAACTATATATAACATAAAGGGATTTTTGAAAAGAAAAAATGAAATTTTTTGCACAAAATAACAACATTTTTTGCACAAAAAAAATGTAGTTTGTTGCAAGGAAAAAACAAAAACACACACAGAGCAGCTATATTTTTTTGCGCGAAAACCTCTTTATATCATATAAGGATTTTTCACGCAAGGAAATGCTTTTTCGTGCGAAAAATTTTTTAAAGCATATAAGGTTTTACACGTGGAAAAAAATGTTTTTTATGTGCCAAAACTTCTCCATATCACATAACGTTTTTTCGCGCGAAGAAATGTTTTTTTGCGCGAAAACCTCTTCATATCATATAATTTTTTGTCGTGAAAAGAATGTTTTTTATGCAACAACATCTCTATGTCATAAGGATTTTTCACGCGAAGAAATGTTTTTTTCGTTTGAAAACACTTTTATGTTATTAAGGAGTGTTCGCGTGATTTCAGTCAGGGTCAATTGGTGTAATCTTAGCTATTTAGGAGCCACCTTTTTACACAGAAAGCATCCACTTCAACAACAGGGACTGAAGGAACAACATCTACTAAAATTACTGGGAGGACTCTCAGCATTCAGATAAAAAATAATAAATAATCATTTAGCAGTAGTTGAAGATCTCAACTAGATGTACACTGCATAGATATAGTCCTAAAACCTATCTGAACCACTCCCAAAACTACATTCTTCGTCAAAAAGGCAACAATTACAATCTATTTATTTATTTTTTATACTTTTACTATTCAAATTATGTTTAAAATAACAATGTTTTTTATTTGTTTTGTAAACACAATGTCTTCAAACTCCTAACCACTTCCAAAACTATACATCAAGCCATACCTTCCCAGTTCGTCTAACACCGACACCACTACGACCACTACCACCTCCATCCCTAACAGCGGCGTCAACACCAACACTTCCACCAACCATATTGATAGAAGGAGCAACAGTTCCGCCACCACCACCACCAGTAGTACCACCTTCACCAGAAACATCTCTGCTACATCGACGAACCATCAATATGCTTTTACCGACTCTCCTTTAAGCCCTACAGCAGGTTATACCTATCTTCATGACAATATCAAACCCGAGCATGTCAATATCAAAACCGCGTCATTGATATGTGAATCAATCCTCCTCCTGATGACTGAAGATGAAAATGAAGAGCAAGAATTTTTGCTGTTCAGTCAGTGCTTCTTGAACAGATATTATTTTTCTCGTCAGTAAGACGACTGTTTGTCGAGCATAAAAGCTTACAGTTTTGTTTGAATAAATCAGGTAGTAACCGGAACTCTACATGTAATTTATGCTAACTCACTCTCTACATACTTGATCGACCCGCAACCATGATGATCGCATTACCGGCAGGCAATCGGTTGATAAGTAGACTGTTGTTATCATTGAATGGTTCTTAGTTGCTCAATGGCGTCTTCATAGCCAATGACTTAATTATTACTGTAATTAATTTTAATTGTTTCATTAGTATTATTTACTTTAGTATCGTATTGCATTGGATAGTTTACACTGGTGATAGTGTATAGACTGAGGGTGGTGTGCTGAGTAGTATATGTGAAGCAGTTGCTTTACATATTTACTACACGGTTGAAACTTCGTGGAATTGACAGCATCAGACCTAGTAGGTAGCTGAACCAGCTCAGCCGCTAGGCACTGAGGCTAGACATTGGTAGCTGAACAAGCTCAGCCGTGTCTAATGCGTGGCCAGTCTTAGTAGGTAGATGAACAAGCTCAGCTGCTAGGAACTGAAGCTAGACATAGGTAGCTGCATAAGCGAAGCCTTGTCTATGGTGGTACACCACTAGTTAGTAGCTGGACAAGCATAGCCACTAGTATTGAGGTTGGGATAGTACACCTATAGAGGAATTGTCTTCCCTCTTTTAATGTAAAAAGTAGTCTCCCCTCTGCGCAGAGCAGGTTCATTTCATTATATATTTGTTAACAATTTAAGCAAACAACTTTGATACATATAAACAACATAAGCATTGAAACTTATGAATAAAAACCATAGTGTACCATACAAATAATAACAACAATGAATAAGCAACACTGGAAATGCAAACCAAATAATGATATATACTAGTGCTGTCACCCGCTGTCAATTTTTAATTGGATTAATCGCAAAGATTATTATTTTTAATCTTAAATTAATCGCATAATTGTTCTTGGGTTGTTTACTGTTCCTAGACAATTAATTTAGCTGTTTTGTATATACATTAGGTGGAGTTTACTTTTGTATGTTTATAAAAATAATGGCATCCAAGTTTGTTACACTAATGAATCTTTGGTAATGCTCTAGAATCTACCAGTAAGATTTCCTATTATCATTTTGCATTTATATGTAACGCTCTCTTGATAAGCTATATCTTGCATTGAACAAGCAGAGACAACAATAGGGCACAGGCAGTTATTTATAACAAACATCCTATAATATTACAGTAGCTGATAATTATTTAATATTTGTAAAACAATTGTATCAATAAAAGTTTTTTATTATCAGTAATTATTATCAATAGTAGTAATTAATTACTATTAATAATTTCTTAAGGTTTTGTTTTACTAGTGAACAATAATGATAAACAATAACATTGCTCGTGCTAATACACTTATATTATTAATTATACTAATATAAACAATTACAATTATTATACTGAATACAATTATTATAGAACATTTATCATAATAATTAGTTTTATAATTAATTATTATCATTATTATTAGTAGGTATGTACGCATTAGCGCAAACAAGTTTAACTATTATTTATCATTATTGCTGTTAGCTATTATAGTTGAAGTATACTGATTATTTAATTTTTCAACTCTAAGCAAACTAAATGCAGAGTAATAAATAAAAAACGATTACCCAACATAGAAAACAACATCATCAACAATAATGATTTATATTATTATTATTATTATTATTATTAGCTTGGTAATAAAAATAATAATTAATTATTATTATTGTGGAGGACCGGCGACAACGAACAACCGAACATTGTATGGTATATCTTATCTCACAAACACTTACCCAGTTCTATGCCTACTACATGTGCTAGTTCTATGCCCGCGCTTTAGGGCAATTCAGTCTATGTGTCTTAGTCTTACATTATTTTTACATGCAATCTTATACGTATGCCATGTGCAATCATTCAACCATTTATCCATGTACCACCCTTTGTGTGTGATTCGCCCATGCTAGCCAACCAGTTGTGCTAGGTGTGGCTTCTTTTGTTTTATTGTATCTACCAGAAATATCTTATGTAATCCTTTTTATAAATAGCCGTGTTAGGCAGTAATAAAGTCAGAGTCAGCTTGCACACTCTCAGAAGTTTCTTTGTTCTCTAACAATAACTTCACTGCGCTAAGTACATGCACGTACAACATTACTCGAGTAGTAATTAATAAGCAGATCAGCCTGGACCTCTGCTGGCCGAACCTAGCTTGACTAGTTCGCCTTCAAAGTTCGGCCTCTGCCTTGCACTGGAACAGATCAGCCGAACCTCTGCTGGCCGAACCTAGCTTTGACTAGTTCGCCCTTCAAAGTTCGGCCTCTGCCTTACACTAGAATAGCTAACGCAACCGGCAGCTAGATAGTAGACTAGGATGGTAATGCACCACTCCTAAGGATACTAGTCGAACTGTGGGCGGGTTGTATCGCTGAAGCAATAGACACAGTTTGCCATCACAGTTCGGGAGGTTGTGCAGGTAGGCCGAGCTACCAACTCACACCCCCACAGTGAAATCCTGCACATTGGTGGCAGCAGTGGGATTGACAGACACCCACAAACAGTATCTCCCTGAAGAAGGATGGCGACACGAAGACGAGCGCTGAGTACAGACAGGGATCCGTCTAGTCTGCAGATGATGGGGACGCTCACACACATCTTGGACCGCATGACAGTAGCCACAACGCGTGATAAGTTTAAGGTACCACAGTACGATGGTACAGGGGATGTGGACTACTTTCTGCAACGGTTCCAAGAGGTGGCCGACGCTAACCATTGGCAGGCAGAAGACACGGTGATCCACCTACGCCAAGCCTTGGTAGGCAAAGCTGAACGATGTGGTCGAGGTGAGACCGTAGAAGAAGTGACATGGACACTCCAGGCAACCTTTGGTATGACCCGTTCGGAGGCTCAAGCAAAACTGCTAAGCTACCGACGGAACCCCAGAGACAGTCTCAGAGACCACGCACTCACGGTCGAACACCTCATCAAGGCCGCTCACAGCACCTTGCCACGACAGAACAGAGAGGAGCTGGTACTACAGACCTTCCACAGTACGCTGGGGCATACGTACTTGCAACGTCACCTGTTAGCAGTACGGCCACAGAACCTGGAGGAGGCGATATTGGCCGGGAATGAATTCCTGCAAGTACCACACCAACCCTTAGGCGGACCCCACATCAGGACAGTGGAGGCCGACCCCCTGGAAGAAGAAATGACCCAACAGAAGGAGATGGCTCGACACCAAGAGGTACAGGACCCCTTGGCACAGCTACTTTGGACCGTGGAAGGGCTGAGCAAGGAGATTGCCAGCCTAAAAGCGGAGACGAAGACGGAGCCACCGAAGAGATGTTGGGGATGTCAACAGATAGGTCATACCCGGAAGGCATGTAGAACCGTCCCTTGGCCTAGTCGCCAGGGAAACGACTACCGCCCGCAGCAGTAGGGAGACCGACTGGCTGCACACGGGCAATGACACACCAGAAGGAAAGGGCACAGGCGCCCTCCAGTGGACCGGCTACCATGCGGCGAGCGACTCCTCCTCTGGACCTCCTGACTAGTCCCCCCATCGCCCTTCACAACCGTTTCGCCAGCCTGTCGGTACCCGACAGCTCAGTGGCAATGGAAACGGACGGCGATGGGACTCTTGAGCAGCAGGAACCACCCAGGCCCAGAAGGAAGGACAGGCAAACCCAGACGCCCCCACTGGAGAAGGAAGGATTCATCCCGAAACCTGTGACCCTCCAGCTCAACCAGATAGAACGACCGTACCGTTCAAGCTACTACCTACCTGGAAGGGTAGAAGGAGAGGCGGTAACACACCTCATCGACACCGGCTGCAACACTAACCTGTTGGCTAAGCGGGTCTTTGACCGATTACCGAGCCACGTACAACGCAACCTGCAGCACTACGATTCCCATGGGATCATGGCCGACGGCACTAGACTCCCATTCTACGGCTTGCTCGCACTGAAGGGAAGGATACGTCATGTAAAGTTTGAGGAGACCTTTGTAGTAAGCCAGGTCAATGAGGACGTTATCCTAGGGATGCCCTTCCTGACAAGCCAAGGATGCCAGATGGGATTCGACCGTCCGGTGCTGGTGATACAAGGAAAGGAGCTGGCGTGTACCGACCGCCACGGGAGAAATCTCGTGTCCAAGGTGCAAGTCCGACAGGACACCCAGCTGCCCCCACAGACGAAAGTAACTATTCCGTGCCACCTGAGTTCGAGGGACACGTTTCCCCAAGGAGTAATCGAGAGTATACGGGGTGGAATACCTGTCGCCACCAGTATCAACCGACCAGACGCCCAAGGACGCGTGCTGGTCAGATGTCTCAACCCGACGCAGGACACCCTAAGGCTACCCGCAGGAGAGGTTATCGGTACCTTTACGAGAGTGGAAGAGGGTGGCGTCCAGGGGTTGACCGAAGAGAAAGGACCACAGAGGGACGAGACGGGAGGAAGGGAAATACCGCCCCATCTACACGACCTCTTCCGGCAAGCTAAGAGAGGGTGCCAGAACCCATGGCAGGAGCAGCAAGTGAAGGAGCTGTTAATTAAATACCAGACGGTGTTTAGTAGCCACAGTGGAGATTTGGGCAGGACGACCCTCGCAGAACACTCGATCCCCACAGTAGAGGGGGCTCGACCCATCCGGTGCCCACCACACCGCCTGGGGCCAGAGAAAGAGGCGGAAGCAGAACGCCAAATCAAGGACCTCTTGGAGAAGGACCTGATTGAGCCGGCCGATGGAGCTTGGAGCTCCCCCGTGGTGCTGGTGAGGAAGAAGGATGATACGTGGAGGTTCTGTGTGGATTACCGAAGGCTGAATGATATAACCAAACAGGACGCCTACCCCATCCCCAGAATCGACGAGTCGCTGGACGCTTTGGCCGGTAGTAAATATTTTACTACATTGGACCTCACTAGTGGATACTGGCAGGTACCCCTAGACCAGGATGCAAGCGACAAGTCGGCCTTCACCACCAGAAGCGGCCTGTGGAAATGGAAGGTGCTGCCCTTCGGGCTGACGTCAGCTCCCGCCACCTTCCAGAGGCTCATGGAAAAGGTCCTCAAAGGTCTCCACTGGAAAACACTGCTCCTGTACCTGGATGATGTGATCATCATCGCGCCCGACTTCCAGACACACTTACAGAGGCTAGGCGAAGTGCTAGGACGACTCCACCAGGCAAACCTGAAGGTAAAGCCCTCCAAATGCGAGCTGCTGCAAGAAGAGGTCAAGTACCTCGGACATGTAGTAAGTGCAAAAGGGGTGGCCACCGACCCAGGGAAGGTGGAGGCCGTCAGGAGATGGGAAGCCCTGATGGACGTAAAGGGGCTGCAGGCGTTCCTAGGAACAGCCGGGTATTATCGTCAATACCTCCCCGACTACGCCACTATTGCTAAACCTCTCACAGTGATGACAGGCAAGGAGACACCATGGAAGTGGGGACAAGCAGAGCAGACAGCCTTTGACCAGCTCAAAGCCAGGCTCACCCAGGCTCCAGTACTCGGGTACCCCGACCCCAATCTGCCGTATACCCTGGACACTGACGCCAGTGCGGTAGGAGTCGGTGCCGTACTCTCTCAAGTACAGGAAGGAAAGGAACGCGTCATTGCGTACTTTAGCAAGACACTGGCACCAGCCGAGAGGAACTATTGCGTCACTCGGAAGGAGCTGGTCGCTGTCATCAAGGCAGTGAAACATTTCCGTCCCTACCTCTACGGGCGGGAATTCAAGCTTCGGACGGACCACGCTTCCCTCCGCTGGTTGTGCAGAAGAAAGGAGCCGTCGAACCAGATAGCTCGCTGGCTAGAGATCTTGGCTGAGTTCGATATAAGCTCGAGCACCGAGCCGGGACTCACCATGGCAATGCTGATGGACTCAGCCGACAAGGACCCTGTGCGGACTGCAGGCAGTGCGGCTCAATCGAGCAGAGAGATGGGGGACCTTCCCATGAAGAGCTACAGCAGGAGGCTGGACAGAGACCTCAGAGAGAGGTGAGAGACGACCTCAACGCATTGAACCCGGTACATCCCCCCCCAGAACTCGGCTCAGAAGCAGTCGAAGGGACGGGATGCGGTAGGCCGGACTTATGCCGAGCCGAGACGACCGGGGGACATGCTGGAGAGGGAGTCTGCCGAGAGAAGAGAGAAAGAGGAGCGGGTCAACCTCACTGTGACAAACCCGGTACACTCCGCCCAAACCTTAGCTCAAGAGCAAAGGGACGGGCAGGATGCGGTAGGCCGGATTTATGCCGAGCTGAGACGGCCGGGGAGCGTCACAGAAGGAGAATTGGCCGAAGGAAGTGTCGAGTTGAAGACACTGTACGAGCGGAAGGAGGCGATGAAGATCCGCCCTGATGGGGTACTCATCATCACGCTGCACCACCCTTCCAGATCAAAGCAATGTGTAGTCTGCCCACCAAGTAGGAGGACACAGGTCGTCTGGGAGATGCACAGGATGATCCACGCAGGGATTCATCGAACAAGACAGCGCATCTTGATAGATTGGTACTGGCCGGGCATTTCCCCCCTGGTCAGGAGACTAATCAAAGACTGTGAGGTATGTCAAGTGGCTAAGAACGGGAAGAAGGCAGAGAACCCTCACAGACAGCGGATGTATGCTGGTCGACCTTTTCAGAAGCTGGCGATCGACCTAGTCGGTCCCCTGCCATTGACGAAGAGGAAGAACCGTTGGGCGCTGGTCCTCACCGACCACTTCACCCGTTGGCAGGACGCCATAGCGCTGCCCGATGCCACAGCACCCACGGTCGCCGTCGCACTAGACGAAAGAGTGTTTGCATACTGGGGTTTACCCGAACAGCTACACTCCGACCAAGGGGCACAGTTCGAGTCAGTACTACTCGAAGAACTATGCAGCCTGTGGGGCATCAAGAAGACAAGGCAAGGGAACGGGATGGTGGAGCGCCAGAATCGGACGCTGGGAGACGCGCTTCGTACCCTGATACTGACGAAAGGGCAGGACGAGTGGGACAGTCTGCTGCCGCAAATTATGCGGGCCTGTCGCAGCACCCCCCACTCAGCAACAGGAGAAACGCCCAACATGTTAGTGATGGGACGGGAGGTCCGCCTTCCTGACCAACTAACGGGTACGCCTCCTACCCTGGAACCCCGCAACGTCATGGAGCACACTGCAGAAGTGCAAGAGAACCTCCAGAGGGCACACGAGTATCTCAGACACCAGCAACAGGAAATCAGGAGCCAGGACGACGAGGAACCCTCCGTCTTCCAGAAGGGGGAGCTCGTCGTGTTAGAGAACAAGAGGAGAGTGAAGGGCAGCAACCCGAAGTTACAACCCCGGTTTGTGGGCCCCTACCAAGTGACAGAAGTGTTCCCGAACCAAACGTACAAAGTGGAAAGGAATGGGCAATGGTCAATACAGAACGGGATGAGACTACGCCACTACAGAACGTGCCAGGAGCCGGTCGGCCGAGCACCTCCCTGTCGGGAGCCAGCTCTCCAGCCCAACATGAAAGGGGCAAGAAGGGGACGACCTCCCAAGGCACGCCAGGTGCCAATCGAACCGCTGGAACAATTACCATTGCCATTACCGTCGCCCCCACGAGACAGGTCTCCACTTGTCAGAGAGCCACCGACACCACCACCCACCCAGGAGCCCAGGAACCTCCTCCCAGGAGGCGGGCCACCCCGCACCCCAGTACCTACACCCCCACCTTCACCCACGGTCGGCCATAGCCCACCGCGAAGGCCAGCACTGATAGAAAGCAACGAAGAGGAAGAAAGTGTAAGAGACAGAATAGAAAGACAAGACAGTCCACCCCTGGAGGTCACCCAAAGGGCACCCAGCCCTCAGAGGCCCCTCGATGAAAGGGAGTGGCCACCTTTGAGCCAAAATCCGGCAGTCACATCACCCTTAGAACGACCGCAGCGAGAGAGGCAGAAACCAAAGAGATTGGACGATTACCACTGTTATACTACAGTGGGGGAATCACACCCGTCCAAAAACCCACCCCTTGGGACAAGAGAGGGAGGGGCAGTCCCACAGCAATGTGGAGCCCCCACTGCAGAGGACACCTTAGCAGAAAACCCGGCCGAAAACGGTTAGATACTGGTGAAAAGGAGAAGAAAAGAAAGAAAGTTGGTAGAAAAGGAGACGAGTTATCACCAAAAGGGACGAGGAGGAAGCAATGAACAAGAGAATACAACTCCCCAGGACGATAACTTCGCCACCGAAGAAACCAACAACAAACAGGAGAACGTAACTCCCCAACGTAGCGAACAAATGCCCGCCGGAAAACTCAGCAAAGAAACCGCCATCCCACGTCATCAAAACAATACCACGTGGGAGGCGGCGCTGAGAGAGCACGTGGTAGCCATCACCAATCAAAATATAGAGAGGTGTAGAAGCCGCCAACGCTCAGTTGCCAGCCAGCCAAGAACAAGTTCGCTACCCAATACAAGAAGAGTAGATCAACCGGACAACACAGCACCAACTATGGCCAGGACCTCTCAACACCAAAAGGAAAAGATCGACATCACGTCTACCACAGGTGAGCAGCTGCCGAACGTTACCATTCAATCACTGACGAAGGCTTTGGACCAACAGATGCGGTTAGCAGTAACTGTCCCTTGCAAGGAGGACACGTTACGAAAAACCGACATGTCACCTGCCATCAACATAAGACGTGTTGCTGTTGTAGAGGAAGGAGAGATAACAACACCGACGCCAAAAGCCAACAACTTGCTCAGAGAGATATGGCTCAGCGGTGAGACGATGTTTGCCATAAAAGATGTGGCCGTACAGATTGGCGACAGCGAGCAGTGGAGGTGCCAGCGCTGTAACTATCAGCAAGTAAGAAAACGTGTTACTTACCACGAAAGACAGCATCTGACTTTCTTTTTCTGTAAGTGCGGGAAAAAGAGTGCTTCAAGAGACGCCATCTTGAAGCACATTCGAATACAAGGAAGCACTGCAGAACATGGAGGAAAATCAAAGCCGCTCTATGAAGTAGACGCTGCTCGATACGACGAGTTTTGTCAAGCCATCGGTTGGGAGTCACCACCACCCTTCGGTACCCCGACCCCCAGCATAGAGAGAGAGAAGGTAACAACAGACAAGGCACCGACAGAGAAGATGCCAGAGGAAGCACCAATACAGAAGCGACTAGGGAAACAGCCGGAGTCATCCCCCCCCCCCCGCCAAAGAAGAGGAGGATAACTTCCCCCCTACGCTCGATCTCACCTAGGAGAGAGCGCCCACAGCCAAACACGTACAGTTGGCGAGCCGAACGTGAGCGTTCGGCCGAAGCTGAGAGGAACCGCCGACGAAGGGAGCACAGACATCGCATGGAAGCTTTAGACCGTGAACTACATGCCATCACCCATGAAGCTTGCCAGCTGTTACTGCGAGCAGAGGATATAAAAAAGGAGCTGAACCGACCATATAGGGAGTAATGCACACCGTTCGACGCCGCCGCTTTGTTTATTGGCCACCATCGCCAATGGGGCGTAGTGTGTGGAGGACCGGCGACAACGAACAACCGAACATTCTATGGTATATCTTATCTCACAAACACTTACCCAGTTCTATGCCTACTACATGTGCTAGTTCTATGCCCGCGCTTTAGGGCAATTCAGTCTATGTGTCTTAGTCTTACATTATTTTTACATGCAATCTTATACGTATGCCATGTGCAATCATTCAACCATTTATCCATGTACCACCCTTTGTGTGTGATTCGCCCATGCTAGCCAACCAGTTGTGCTAGGTGTGGCTTCTTTTGTTTTATTGTATCTACCAGAAATATCTTATGTAATCCTTTTTATAAATAGCCGTGTTAGGCAGTAATAAAGTCAGAGTCAGCTTGCACACTCTCAGAAGTTTCTTTGTTCTCTAACAATAACTTCACTGCGCTAAGTACATGCACGTACAACATTACTCGAGTAGTAATTAATAAGCAGATCAGCCTGGACCTCTGCTGGCCGAACCTAGCTTGACTAGTTCGCCTTCAAAGTTCGGCCTCTGCCTTGCACTGGAACAGATCAGCCGAACCTCTGCTGGCCGAACCTAGCTTGACTAGTTCGCCTTCAAAGTTCGGCCTCTGCCTTGCACTGGAACAGATCAGCCGAACCTCTGCTGGCCGAACCTAGCTTTGACTAGTTCGCCCTTCAAAGTTCGGCCTCTGCCTTACACTAGAATAGCTAACGCAACCGGCAGCTAGATAGTAGACTAGGATGGTAATGCACCACTCCTAAGGATACTAGTCGACCTGTGGGCGGGTTGTATCGCTGAAGCAATAGACACAGTTTGCCATCACAGTTCGGGAGGTTGTGCAGGTAGGCCGAGCTACCAACTCACACCCCCACAGTGAAATCCTGCACATTATTAACAAACTAATAATTATAATAATATAAATAATTGTTGTTGATGATATTGCTTTTTATTTATTACTCTCTCTGCATTTAGTTTCATCAGAGTTGAAAAATTAAATAATCAGTATGAGTATGCCTCAACTTTAATAACAACTAAATAATAAATGAATAAATGACAGACAGATGATGATAATAATGATAATAATGTGAAGGACGGCGCCATCTTACTAACATTATATGGTATACTTATTCCAGTTCTATGTACACTTACCTAGTTCTATGCCTGCACTCTAGCGCAGCTTCGTTCTATGCACATTTATTCTTACCTTACTGTAACATGCAATCGTATATGTTGGCCATGTGCAACTACTCATGCAATCACTTTAGTACCCACCTACTATGTTTTATTGGCACACTCTAGCCAATTGTTTGTGCTAGGTGTGGCCTCCTTTGTATACCATTTTATGATTATGTAACCATGTACATAAATACGAATGTCATTTGATAATAAAGTCAGAGTCAGCTTGCACACTCTCAGAAGTTTCTTTGTTCTCTAACAATAATAACTTCACTGCGCTAGTACATGCTCGTACGACAAAACACTATTACTCGAGTAGTAATACATAAGCAGATCAGCCTGAACCTCTGCTGGCCGAACCTAGCTCTGACTAGTTCGCCCTTCAAAGTTCGGCCTCTGGCTTTCACTGAAATAGCTAACGCAACCGACAGCTAGACAGTAAACTAGGATGGTAATGCACCACTCCCAAGGATACTAGTCGACCTGTGGGGGGGTTGTATTGCACATGCGATAGACATAGTTTGCCATCACAGTTCGGGAGGTTGTGCAGGTAGGCCGAGCTACCAACTCACACCCCCACAGTGAAATCCTGCACAATAATAACTATTAAATAACAGATAATTTTGGTTTATTATAATAATCATATTGTACAGGAATTTAGGGTGGAGTGGTAGCTGTCACCTGTACAGCGGCCCACAGTAGTGAGTGTAATGCAGGCAGCGCAGCGTCTCGCCGCTAGCAGGCCCAAGGTCAGCAAGTTAGACTGATCGAGCAAGATTTGCAGCGTTGCAAGCTCGTAAGCTATACACAGTGAGGAGTTGTCACAACTACCTCACTTTCCACTGATTTCTTGTTCGGCAGAACAACTGCGTAGGGTCAAATTAGTAGGTGGAGCAATCGTTCCAGTATCACACGCCCGAAGTTAGTGTGCAGTGTAAGTCGATTCGACTGAACACTTTCTACTGACTATTGCTCGTTCTGCTAATTGACTTGTCCAAGTAGCCGCTTGTCTTTGTGATTATTTAACTGTGTGTATGCAGTGCTTGCATATGCTGTCGCTGCAGTAGTAATCTTTGTATGTAGCTCTTGTCAGTTACACTTAGCTTGCCAGCTATTCTTTGTATGTGCGCAGGTGCTTATATTGAAAGATTCAATGAAGCAGTGAGAGTGCCATGTTAACTCTGATTTATTGAATGAATGTCGCTTACACTCTTCGGCCTCCCACCTCACCTTGGAGTTGTGGGCGCAGCCTAGGCTGAGTGCCTTTCCACCTAGCTCGCCTACTAACGTATTTGCTTTTGGCTTACTAGGTCCTGACTGTACATTGAGCTGGTCGCGCAACCCTAAGGGATTTACTGCATATGCGAACCAACCGGCCAGTGACCCAGTCGATAGCGATCACCTTGATCTGTTAGAGCGGATTAGGCCCCCAGAGGTAACCGACGGTCTGATCCATACCCCACTTTGCTATGGGTATATGAACTTTGACCGTTTTCACCAGCCTTGCCTGTTCACCAGCGTTCCAGGATATGGACTTAACTCTGCCATTCCACTCTGGCTAGGTGTGGACTGTCATCCACGTACCACTCGCTGTAGTATTGCACACCTACAGTCGAGCCGACTAGACGGTACCACAGTATCCTGTTAATTCAGGATTCGAGACACAGTGGGCCTTCAGCTCCTCCCACAGCGCTATACCAAAATTTAATGTGTCTCCAGAACCTCACGGCCCCACTGCCGCCTGTTGCCGGCAGACTTCAGGGAGCCTATCCCCCTAAGTTTACCAGCATTTATACAACAGTGATTACATCATGCTTACAGTAGGTCAGCACAAACAATGGATAGTTACGCCCACTTGGCCTGATTGGCCTATGCAACAAAAGAGGGGGCAGCACTTCGTTATGGCTGATTAAATATGGCCACATGGGTTTGTTATTGAAGTGCTGCCTGATACGCAATGCTATATAATATATAAGTTTGAAAATACATGAGTAAAAACAGGCCGAAGCCGAATGACTGTCACACTAATATTAGATAGAATGAATGTAGCAGGCCGAAGCCGAAATGACTGTTACATAGAACAATGTTAGTTAAAAATATGCGTCGAAGTGTCACCTGGTCGACTGGTATAGGTAATGCTGTGCGATTCCCCAACAATATTATTGATAGTAATAAATAACCAATAATAATAATTAATTATTATTTGTTGTAATAATTCATAATAATAATTATTTTCTTAAAGTAGTAGTTACTACTACTACGTATGTACTACTACTTATTATCACAATCATTATCATAACTTAAACATTGGAGGATTGGTTAATAAATAAATTATTATTATTTGGAAATTAGTAATTACTAAATAATTACTATTCAATTATTATGACAATAGTTTTCAAGTTTTGTCTAACATGGTTGATTTGAATAGTTTGTCAAATACATCATATGTAACTCTGGAGCAAAAAATAACATGAGTTTCTTTAGCGTACTTCAACAGCGACCATAACTTGTTTTAATACCATCAACGACTTGTCATTAGTGCAGTTTTCATTGAGCCTAAGCTCCATACAAGGTACACAACAACAATGACGAACACTTTGCCGGCCCTACCATAAACATTTTGTTACCTGTTAGGAATTTTGGTTATGTACTTTGACATTGACCTTCCAATATATTACTATTTGGCAATTAGACGTCTGTAAAACCGGCACCAGTAACTATTTGAAGAAAACTGTGTACTGTTTGTGTCTATGACATTTGGTACAATGAGCCAATGCAATAACAATCTTATCATTGTTTAGTGTAAAAACTCGTTATCAAATAATTATTTCCATGAAATTTATGATTTTTATTTTTTTCAAAAGTAAGATTAATCTGAGAGAAAATAATCTTAAAATTAATCTTATTTTTAAAATGATCGTTTTTGTTCTTTAATTAACGCGATCAAACGACAGCACTAATATATACCGGACTAAGAAAAGTAATCATAAGGAGCCCAGTGTGTCAGAGTTGTTCTCCATTTCCTTGGCTTTATCCAGCAGTAGTTTTTTTTCTTATTAATTTTATTTGATTTTAAAAGTTGTGTACCATGACAAAAACATGATTAAATAATCATGAGTAGGTCTACAACAGCCGCCCAAAGCGGGTATATGTCTAAGGACTCACAATATTTTTGAGTAAAGGTTTTTAAATAATGTTTATTATTATTACTGCTGCAGTTAATAATACTTAATCAATCTATCTCTCCCCAACACTAGTAATAATCACCATGGTTGAAATATCAATGTTAGACGGTTGACAACAGATACAAAAATTATACAAAAAGTGCATAAAAAATGACAAAAAAGTCATTTGAGGAACTTAATCCTTAATTTGCGCAAAATTTGTACACAATTTGTTTATTTTATTGTTTTTGAATTTACCTGCTACTCAGCGTGCCATGATACTGAACTGGCTCAAATATTTCAAACAGTTTTTCTCCAACTCCACACGTAAATTCAGAGAAAATAAAAATGAATGTGAATTTTGGTTACAATTGCTTTGAGATTGCCACACCGTGAACAATGCACGTTTTGTTGATTTACTTACACAGTTGATGCAGCATTCTCAAATACATTTCCGAAACATTGACCAATGGGTTGCATAGTCCCTACGCACGCCTTGATATAGAAAGTTAAAATACAAGCACTTGAATATCCGCCAGGTGTTTTGAGTTGGTTTTTCACTGAATGCAAAACTACAGCAAAGCGGTTTGTTAAGTTTTTGGAAACATAACATGTGCTGTATAACGATCTCCTTTGGTGGGGACGTCAACCTTACGAAAAATATTTTTACCTCCTGGAATATCTAGACTCTAGCTATTACGAAAGAGGTGTGGCTTTCATCTCTTCGAAAAGAAAATTCGACGCTTTTGGAAGTTGTTGTTATGGGTGGTGGTGGGCAATAGTGAGAGCAATGTGTCGCATAGAACAACCGTTGCACTTCTGCAGATGCTGTATAATTATGTTCAAAGATTCAAATATATTATGAAGCAAAAGGGAAGTTGGCACACCCATGCAGCTATAAATTAAGATTAGTGCGGACAAAAAAATTCAATATGTTAGAAGCTCTTGTAGCAAATTTGGTACAATTTGTAACCAGTCACATAATGCTTGAAACAAGTGGACAAATTAAGCATCCTCAAGACAGCTGGCAAGTCTGAACTTCATAACAACTCCATAACACTAGCCTTTTTGATCTCCCTAACATCGCTGTTGCACTTTTTATTCCTGTATTCCTTTGTATTCCTGCTAGTTAAATATATATTAGTTGCAACGAACAACAAGCAACAGACATTACTATAGCATGCCAGCTGTAAGAGTCAAGAAATCTTTAGGGAATGACTAGTTGTAAGATGGAATCTTCAGGAACACATACTTTGCTTTCTGAGATAACACAAGCTATGTTTTTCTTTAGAATTAGGTCGCCATAAAATAGTATCCCTAAAACCGCTTAGCTCAAGTTGTTTACCAAAAACAATCCCACACTATATAAATATTACAAACAAATACACATAGTAAAAATCAATTTGATACATTATCCAAATATTATTTAATTGATTTTGGTGGATCAGTTTACTTTCAAGTCGATCTTTTTCTAGAAACAGCTTGCTTAATAAGCAGATACACACACAACAATATGTGCATCTACATCAAAAAGACGTATCATGAGAAATATCGAATTTAACTTCAAATGATTGTTTTCTTTGAAACTTGATGCCTCTCCACACACACACTCCATTTCACAGCCACGAATAAGACTGAAGGGACATTTGTCTCCCCTGGTCCATTGCTGTGCTCCACACATAGTGGTTATGACCCTTATAAGCAATGTGTAGTGCACACTAGAGCACTCATGATTGGGATAAATCCAAGTATGGAAAGTCCACGCAGCAGTTGTGTGTTGACCAATCAGAGTTATAGAATGAATCTCAGTTTATGAAACCGCTGGCTGATATGAAATATGCAAGATGTTTAATGATCCGGGCAACGTGGCAAAGATTATTCAATCTTGAGGTGAAGTAACGGTTCCTTTTCATTTTTTTTGTGACAAAACCCTTGTGTATGGAAATGTCTTTACACATTTGTTAGTTTGAAGTTAAAGGCTCATATTGCACACCTTAACCCACCGCTATTATCTTTGTAGGTACCTAATAAACAAGCAGGTGACAGTCACTTTTTTCTGTGCGTTCGAATGTTTAAAGAGTATGGAGGTGTTATTAGGGTTACCATAATTCCGATTTTACTAGTAAAAAACAAACCTTTAACATTGTTTTTTTACGAAATTTGTCATAGTCAGCAACCACAAAAAATTTTAAATGTGATAGAAAACGTACTTGACTGAAAAAATTTACTCGTCAGCATTAAATGAAAATACATAATAAACATTAAAACCATTTATAAAAATTAGTATAACCACTAACTGGTTATTTTTAGCAGTCTTGAATTGGTTATGTATTGCTCTTGGACACAAAAGAAAAGACAACTCCACATGGTTAGTTGTATTACAAAGCCGTATTGGTCTGACTTAAAGATTAGCAAGGGCTTAATAAATGTGGTAGTTAAACATACTGATGAAAACTATACGATGGCAATGTGTCAACACACAAAGAAAAGCAGGCATTTTGTGTTTTGATATGTAAGGAAAACATCATATGATATATTAAATTTTAATAGCATGCAAAGAATTATAGGAAAATAATATGTCTGATCTTGCAGAGATAGCTCGTATTTCCAATTTAATCTCTAATGCTAAAGGAGTGTTAAAATATTTTATCAATGGTGAATAAGATTAGTTAGTTGCATTATGCAGAAAGATTTTTTCTAGCATCTTATTTTACCTTTGAACATATTATTGTGTTGTAATTGATGCTTAGACCCACAGTAAAAGCCTCGTAGCACTATCAAAAGATCAAAGAATTCAAATCTTGGTAATTTAAGCATAGCTATTGATTCCAATGAATAATTTAGGGCAAAAACGTTTTTTAAAATCTATGTATATTAATATTTAAAAGTACAGTTTGATTGAATAATACTCACTGAAAACAGCATTTCATAACTTTGGCTCAAGCAAGCAGCGTCTAATCTATAACTTTTGTTATCAGAGTTCTAAATGTCACTCAGGCAAAATAGTGATGTACACCTTAAAAAGTAAGTGGGTAAACTTACTTTGCTTTTTAGTTGCTTTTTAGAAAGGAAGAAAACAAAACTTGTTACATACTTGGAAGGCTTTTTGTCCAAAAATTGGGACATTTGCACATTTCTTTCTCAAAATTGGGCAAATCGAGCCAAAAAAAGCAAAGTTTAACAGAAAAACTTGTTGATTAATGCTGTCTATAAGTTTTTGTCAGAAATTACGATCTTTCACATGTTGGTGGGAAAAACTATCTTTCTTCAATGCAAGTGTGTTGCATTCATTTATTAACCAGTTTTGGTTGCTGTGTGTTTTAGAGATTTTGCTATTCTTTGTTTTGTGACACTTTTGGACTTGGCTGGAAGTGATTACTTGTTTAAAAGACAGCGCACATGGCCATCGGTTTCTGAAAATGAACTCACCACATTGATTGTCAAAAGTGAGCTGGACTGTGCCTCACATGTGAGCACCGGAGATCTTGGATTTGCTTTCAACCAATCAGATAAAAGATGTTACCTGCTACATTGTGCCAATCCAAAGAGCACAAACTCCACTGAGGAACAAAAAATGTCATACACTGATATCTTCTTGATATATCCACTTACAGCTAACTATCTATTAGCGAGAGGTTAATGTGTAATAAATTTCTTTTCTATTGCCCTTGTGGTAATGCAGTTGAATTTCACCAGCTTTCTTTGAGCAATAAATTATCCAACATTCAGATTCAAACTTTGTTTAATATTTCAGCGAGTATAAACTACTTTATTATGGTATTTAGGAAAACCAGCTAGCATGTCAACCGTGTATAGTAATGCTTATGAAGCTTGGAAAGCTGTAGATGGGGTATATCTACCACCTCAAGATGATCTATACAGTTCCATGACCCATTCTACTGTTGATGACCACAACCCTTGGTGGAGAGTAGATCTGGAGCAAGTCCGCTGTATTTGGGGAGTAAACATCCTCAACAGAGTTCTTTATGATGGTAGGTTTACCAATCACGTTTTAGTGTCAAAAGAGATTTTATTGTCAAAAATTAGCTGCAATAAACAAATAAAATACTTATACAAACCATATTTTTAGTAAATTTTGATGAACTTGATATTATTTAAAACTGCAGTTCTAACACCATTTAACATACAATCATTAATATTTTGATCCATGGGCTTATTCCAAACAATAATTCACATTAGTCTACATTAATTTTATTCAATGCAATACTGTTAGAAACTCTTCAACTTAAATTTGTCCATACACAAGTTTATGTAATGTACATGTGTTGGTAGACCCAGCTGAACCTATCAGAAACAGAGATGTAGATGTGACGGTGTCAAGGGATGAAACACAACTGAGTTATGATACCAACCCAGATTCCAGATGTAACTACTTTGATGGACCATTGAACCAATACTATACATTAATTACTTGTATTCAACCAATGAGAGGACAGTTTGTACAGATACAGTACAGACCCAGTGTTGATTCTGTGATCAACTTGTATGAGATAGAAGTTTTTGGTGTGTAACCTTTTAAATGTGGGAGGTTCAACCAAATTTTTTAAATATGTAATGATTTTTCAGGCTGAGAAAACTTTTTCTTATACCCAAACAACTACCTTGGGAAACAACAAAAACTTTTAGGTTATTTATGTTCATACTCCACTTTAAATGCGTTTCATGCTGTAATAAATCTGATTCCACAATAAGCTCATGATCAGTGTTAGGCGTATTACTATTGAATTAGCTGTACCTTGCATATAGTTGTTTTATAGTTTACATATCACTAATCTGGTGCCCAGAGTTTATACTTTAATATATCGCCGTGGGCTTAATGGCGTTAAAGAATATTGCTGACTCCGTACTCAGAATTAAAGTTCTAGTATATTGACCTCAGATTGTATGAAAGAAAAAAGTATTTCTCATATAGTTATAATATTACTGATTTGGTCCTCTGATATTTTACTCTAATACATATTGTGATGGATTTCAGTGACACTTGTGCCCTGCATGTACATATTATTGTAGAGGTGACTCTGTTTGATGGTCTCAGTCAGACACACCTCCCCAAGTGCTGGCACCAAACTTTACAACCACCAGTAGTGTAATTAAATGCCTTACCAGCCCCACATCTACCTTGTCGGCCCTGCAGCAAACTCAACTAGCCGGGCAGTAACTTTTGCCGGTCCTGCAGAGACCTTTACCGACACTGCAACTTTCTTTACTGACCCTGCACTACCATACTGGGTCGGGGCAAGATGGCGACCGTGGCCAAAAGACCTGAAAGAGCCTATGCCACCTTAGAGAGATCAATCTAGGACTTCAACACCTTTAGATATCACCAGCCATGGACTGGAGGCTAACAAAATACGCAGAACTATGACATAGTCTCTTATGTTTGACATTAGGCACCATATACATTTTATTTCCCTGTAGCTTTTATGAAATTGTTCAGTTCAAATTATTGTAGAGATGACAACTCTCAATATTTCTCTTCATTCAAGTTAGCCAGGGTGGCTCTCTGATGTGGGGAAAGGGGTGAGTGAGAATGAGAGCCAGGGACACATTGACACACGATAGGTGGCGCTTAAACCATAGTTGAGCTTGAGCCCTTTATATTTTTAATCGATTTACCGGAACAAATAGGATCGAAACGGTCTATAAAGCAAAGGAAGCACAACTCCCGCGGTAGAAATATCAGCCACTGACGCGCCATAACAATATAATCAACATAGTCAAGTGCGCGTTACCGAAAGTCCTTGCTTTATCATGCGTCAATGTGAACGCCATCTTGGATGCTGCTACACCTACCTTAGTTACAGGTCAACCATAGCATTATATTCAGAGAGCAACGGTCATTGCTAACGATTTATGGAAAAAAAGCTAAAGCTTTACAGATAATGATTTTCTAGCATAGCATTCTTTCACACAGCTTCAATAATAATTTCAAGCAATTTTTTAGAACAAGCATTACATGTACATGCAATTATACCTACATACAAAGAACAAGATACAACAATGCATAATTACCAAAATAGTGCAACAAATGAAATAAATATTGTTAACTATAATTTTGTGCTCCGTTACAATAAAGTAAAATAAGTTTTTTCAAGCAAAATCTTATCACATGAATTATATAATGCAAACAAATGACAGTCCTTATACTTGCTCACATATGTAGCCTATTTGTCAACCATGTATATTTATAATGTAACAAATAGAGAAAAATGCAAAAATAAAAATGAAAGCTTTCATTAGTTCACAGTTTGGTATAACTCAGCACATAGAGCTTCCACAACTAAACAACCAAAAATCTAAACAGGAGGTCACCAAGCGCAAAGTGAAATTTGTTCATCGTTCACATATTTCACAGCTCTTCAACGATCCAAACTTTCAGTTGCAAACAAATCATCATGCCCATCAGCAAAATGGCTGGGAGATCAATAAAGCCTTGTAGCAACGAAGTTGTATTCAAGAGCTCTTCGCAATGCCGGTTCTTCTGAATAAAGCACTACATTTAGTCAGTAATTGTCAGAAGATATAATGGGATTATTCCACCAAAGGTTTACTGCTGCATTCTCCAACAACGATTGTAAAACGCAGTTGTATAGAGATAGTAAACGTGACAAAGAGGTTTATTTGGACATATGGAGTGTAACCGCCAGAATTTCAATTCTTTTTTACTCAAAAACACAACTATACACATAATCACATTTAATTAACACCTTCCAGCCATCTACCAAAAATATCTCAAACAATAATTATGTTACAGTTAGAAGTGGTGAATAGCTAAACTATTATGCCTGCAGTTTTATTAAGCAGACAGTCTAAGTAATATGAAACTCAATTTCTTGCACTGACTTCAGAATTGGTGTAGCCTGTTGTAACATAGAGATAGAAGTTTAACTAAAAATGACAAAAATATAACCACGATCAACCACTTACCATCTAAGTAACCTCAAAGCCCCCTCAAAGCAGAAAGAGTGGAAGTTGTAGACAACATCTAAGCCAACTTCTGTTGATTTTCGTTTTATTTGTCAGCCGTCAAACTCCACAATTCTGGGTGTGTTCCTATAATATTGAAAAACTCACTGTCATATATGCATTTTAATGTACAAAATTCAATAAGCGGAGACATTTTTTATATGTTTACACTATGCTTGCCATAATTGCAAACCTCAGAGTAGCAATAAAAGTGATTATCGATTTGTATCATCAGCAAATAAAAAAGCAGTCTGAGCATCGCCATCGTGCCGTCGTATCAATTAATAATACATAATAATGTTGGTATTGTTTCATTGGTACAATGATGATGCTGCTTTTTGCTTACTACTACTGATAAACAACAAATCATCATTACCATATATAATATTTGTACACGACAATTTTATATCATTAATAAGAACTATTAATTGCAAGTAGTATAAATCGAAACTAAAAAAAAAACAATTTATTTATTATTCTAAATAATAATAATTTTATCACCACTACTCTAACTGTTATTATTAATATAATAATTATTAGTAGTAGTAGTAAATAAATAAATAGCTTAACTACTTCAAGTTCACAGCTAGCCGATAACTAGTAGTAGCAGCAGCAGTAGTACTGGCTAGTCAGTACTACTACTACTAGCTAGTAGTACTACTAGCTACTAGTAGTAGTACTAGCAAGTAGCAGTAGATGACCGAGTAGTAGTAGTAAGTTACTACTACTACTGCCGCCGCCACTACCACCGCTACTACCAACCCACCACTACTATTACTACTAACTATTACTATAATATTGTACAGGATTTCGTGTCTGGGTGGTAGCCACCTGTACACTCTCCCGATATGCTCTGTTCGACCCTAAGTCAGTGCTTCAATAATATGCTTATTATTGTCCACAGTGCGAACATTGATTGGTGCAGTTTGGCGTGCGGCCGAATCTGGGGTGGAGTGAGTGCAATAATTACTTGTAATTATTTGCTGCGTCCGAACCTTTACAAGGCCCGACAATAATTGTGAATTATTGTCTAGTTTATAGTTTGTTTCGAACTGTGCTCTGGCAATAATTATGCTGAAGTGGTAGCCGGATCTGGGCTCAGCCGAGATCGACAATAACTTCCTGCAATTATTGTTTGACTAGCTTGTTGGATTCCCCGAATCCGAATTATGCTGAAGTTTTGTAGCCGAATCTGGGCTCAGCCGAGATCGACAATAACTTCCTGCAATTATTGTTTGACTAGCTTGTTGGATTCCCCGAATCCGAATTTGATATGTCGAACTATTAGTGCACTAGGCCGTGTGTTGTAATCCTTGCCTCAGGCAAGGGTATACACAGTGATAGGGCGTACCGTTCTCACTTTCCACCTTAGCGTCGTGCTTGCTACTAGTCGACTTGTCCAGCGCTGGTAGTTTTGGTGCTCCTAGCTGTGCTTGCTTCAAGAGAAAGAGATTCTTCTGAGAGTCAGGCTAACTCTGGAGTTTATTACATTGACATCAGTTTAAATACAGGGAAGGCGGGTACACATTACTAACCACGCCTGAGTAAAATATTGGTGCAAGCCACGCCTTGCCCTTACATCAACACCCACTTTGTAATAATTAAAAAACGTGGAAAAATATAATAAACTAGTAAATAATTATTTGGTGCATGGTAGAACGCAGTAAATAGTATCATAGGCACATGTACACAATAGACCCTTGCATAGACATAGACAGTGTGTAGTGTGTAGACATAAATGTAGACAGTGAGTTATTTCGGAGATAAAAGCTTAACTCTTAGACAAAGGAAATGGAACAATGAGACACAAGCTCAGTCGGTAATTGCGAGAACGTATCTTACTAAGTAGAAATAATAATGAGATATGAGACTGTACTGGCGTCCCTCACAATATAATACTAATAAATAAAGTAATTATTATTTTTTATATTAATTTAATTAATATTATTCTTTATTTATGGTTTATTATAACAATTACAACTGAAAAATAATCAATGATGATTATTTTTATCAATTAATAAATATTATTATTATTATTTATTGATGACAATAATCTAATGTTCATTAATAATTAATTAAGATTAAATATTTAACAATAATAATTATTATTATTTTATACTACTGATAATAATTATCAGTAGTAAGTATTATTATTATAATTATTATAATACTTAGTATTACAATAATTATAATAATAATAATTATTTTAATTATCATAATAATTAAAATAATAATTAATAATACACTATTAAAATTATCATTACTGTTATTATAATAATAATTATCATTTATGATAAAAATAAACATTTTTTTAAAAATGCTGCTTGTTGTTGTTTGCTGCTTTTATTATTGTTATTATTTATTAATAATAATTATTATTATAGTTATTAATAAATTTAAATAAATTTTAATTTAATAATATAATCATAATAATGATGATAATAATAATAAAGATAATAATAATCATCATCATCATCAATAAATAAATAATAATAATATAGTAATGATGTTCGTTGTTTAACTTAAACTTGTTACTAATTTTTTTTCTAATAAGTAATTAAAGTAGTAATGTATGAGCAGATCTCCCTACCAAGTGTTTTTTTGTGGATTTGACCTTGGAGTTGAGACAATGGGTTACGGCGTTGGATGAATTCGCCGAGTTTATATTGTATTTTACTTGAGGGGTATTTGAGTGGCATTTGAGTGGCATTTAAGTGGCATCTGAGTTTTGATAATTTTTTTACTTAATTTGAACTTATATGGTATCTAAATTTTGAATGTATGGCATTTAGGTTATGATAATTATTACATAACTGTATACATAATTATAACTCATAGGGTATCTAGATTTTGAATGTAAGGCATTTAAGGTTTGATAATTTTCTGTAATTCCGACTCATATGATATCTTGAGAGAGAGGAGATATATCTACATTGAATAAATACAGTGATTAAAAATGAAACAATATGTGAATATATACATTTATTGTGTAATAAGTAGGGAAAATCTCTCCATATAATATAGCTAGAGTCAGTAAATACTAAGTAATAACAATTAATACATAGTCTTTTTTTACAATGATGTCTTTGATGTAGTGATGTTATATCTTAAGAAGGGAGACTTCTGTTTTATGTGCTTTTGAATTCGTAATGAGCTAAAATAAAAAGTTATGTATTAGTATAGAATGATTAAACAAAAATTTAAAATAATTACATGAAATTGAATTATAGCTTTAGTTACATTGGATAGTTTACATTATATAGAAAAGGGAAATAGCTCACCAAGTCACATTGTCCAACTTGTTTTTTGAATTAGAGACTATCCATCGCTAAAACACTCATCATTTTTTTTCAGCAACATATCCTGTCTCAAAATCATCAAAGTCTCCACGTAGAAAATCTTCAAGTTCATCATCATCATCAATTTCTAATATTGTTTTGTTGTGCTTTGCTTGATCACAATATTGTTTCCAATACATTCGACCGAGACAGTATGGAGAGCGAAATGAAAGATCGTATTCTGTCTTAAATTTTCCGTGGGTTGTTTTTCCTCTGTAGATCATCACACCTGGAGTATATTTGTTAGCTTCTGAAGCATATTTGTCTGGTATGGCAAGCGTCTTCAACAGCGTTTCTCCACATTGTTCAATGCTATAACGGATACAAATTACATTCGACTGCCCTCCTTTAAATCGATGAGGAACGAATCTATCAACAACATCTTGGTAAGGAAAAATAGCGCCGGGTTGAAAACTATTGAGGGTGTTGATGTTCAAGAAGCGTTTGAGCTGACCTTTAGTCAATGTACTAAAATATAGTGATTCCTCTTCAGCTTTCTTTTTGCTTAGAGGATGTCTGGTAACACGTCTGACATCATACCAAAGAACGCTTTTATTTTTTGGTTTTCCCTTTCTACCCAAATATACAACGTTAAACGGAGGGGGGTAATTATCACAGTTGAAGTTTTTAGCTATTTCAACTGGACAGAGGAGTATTTTGGGTTCGAGTTCATTTATATCTGAAGGATCATGGTAGTGTACTTGAGAATATCTACACTTCTCCTTACTTGATGGATGTATCACACCAGTCACTCGCATAATGCTTGGGATAGGAAGATCTTCAAATGTTTTGCAAATCGGAACTTTTGGTGAGTCAATCACTTGAGAACCTTTAGACTTTTCTAATTCCCTAGCTCTCCTTTCGTTGAGACATTCAACTGTTAAATGAGTTATAGCTGCACTCTCCATTGTTTGCTTATCAACGGAAGTAGTTTGTTTTCTCACTATTTGTTTTCGTTTCCTTACTATTCGCTTTTTTGGAGCAGTTTTCCTTCTCTTAGGAGTTGTTTTGCCGTTTTTCATTTTATTTTCTGTTGGATATGGATCTGTGCTAAAGAGCTCTTCAGAAAGAGCATCCATAACATTCTAAAAATAAAAGGGTAATATTTGCATGAGTGGCTAAGAGTGTATTTATTACTTAGAGTGTCTTATATATATATATATATATGTATTTATGCCAAAAGCAGTTAAGATCATAGAGTTATGGTAGATTGAGAATGTGCTTATTAAACTATTGGGATGTGGAGACAGACAACAAAGGATGCATTCAAATATATATATATATATGTATTTACTTAATATCATAGCGCTTTTAACATCTCAATTGGTAAGAAATAAAATATAATAGTTTGAACAAAATATTGTAAAACAATAAAAAACTTTTAAAAATTTTTCATAAATATGTATGAAACGCTTCTAACATTAGTTCTAAAATACCTACAGAAGAGGATAGAGCTTTATCTATTTGGACATAATTATAAATATGCTTTCTGAATTTATAAAAAGTTTTTTTGTTCCACGTCATGTTGTATAATTTTTTGAAAACTATTTGATTCCAAGCACTTCTTTCAATTTCTTTTAAAAAATTATTAATATTAACGACTTCCACCATTGACAAAACGATTTCGAAACCGTTTTTTATAATGTCATCAAAACGTTCTGTAGATATATCACGTTTCTTACAACACATCCCCATACTCATCATGTGTTGAGTTATACAGAATATTATAACTTGAAATGTCAAACGTTCTACAGCTTTTTCTTCAACAACATCATTATTTATCACATAGTTATGATACATTTCTGGAAGGAAGTCCTTTAAGTAGATTGGATTTGTTGTTGCATTGTTCTAAAATACAAGCGATAATTAGATAACTAAAATAATTAAAGGTGTTCAACAGGTGTTAAATAGTATTTTTTATTAATTCTTACCTTTTCATCAGGCTGAGATTCCGACTTTAGATACAATGGTTGACTTTCTACGACTTGAGTATTCATTCTGAAAAAACAGAAAAAATTGGTTCAATTCTTTATAACCAATTTAAAGATAGATATGTCATAAAGCCTTCAGATAGTTGTGTTAGCTAGCGGAAATATTTGAATTTAAGTTTTACCTTTATGAAGAGAGAACTCTTAGTAGTTGCAATGGAAGATGTAGTAGATAGATGTTGCTCCTTTGCTCACTGTTGTTGAACTGGATGCTTTCTGTCTGAAACCGTTGTCTCTTATATAGGTGAATGTGTGAAAATAAATCTTTTATTCCCGCGAAAGCATTGGTTTGTATTCGCGTGAAAATAAATTGTTTATTCCCGCGAAAGCAACGGGTTCCATTCGCGTGAAAATAAATTATTTATTCCCGCAAAAGCATTGGTTTTTATTCGCCTGAAAAAAAAACTGTTTATTCCCGCGAAAGCAACAGTTTCCATTCGCGTGAAAATTAAATGTTTATTCCCGCGAAAGCATTGGTTTGTATTCGCGTGAAAATAAAGTATTCATTCCCGCGAAAGCAACAGTTTCCATTCGCGTGAAAATTAAATGTTTATTCCCGCGAAAGCATTGGTTTGTATTCGCGTGAAAATAAAGTATTCATTCCCGCGAAAGCAACAGTTTTCATTCGCGTGAAAATAAAATGTTTATTCCCGCGAAAGCATTGGTTTGTATTCGCGTGAAAATAAAGTATTCATTCCCGCGAAAGCAACAGTTTCCATTCGCGTGAAAATTAAATGTTTATTCCCGCGAAAGCATTGGTTTGTATTCGCGTGAAAATAAAGTATTCATTCCCGCGAAAGCAACAGTTTCCATTCGCGTGAAAATAAAATGTTTATTCCCGCGAAAGCATTGGTTTGTATTCGCGTGAAAATAAATTATTTATTCCCGCGAAAGCATTGGTGTTCTTCCGTAAAAACAATGTTTCATTAATTTAACCTTATGATAAATGGCATGATTTCAGCTATATAAGAAGCACTGTTTTTACACAGAAAGCAGTCACTTCGACATTAGCAACTGAAGGAGCAAGATCTACTACAACATCATCTAGTACAACTGCTAGAAGGACTTTTCTGTTTGGAGGTAAGTCAACTTGATTGAGTATAAATTTAATTTTTATCGATTTAGTTACTAACAGCGGTATGATATTGAGTAAATATATATATATATGTATATATATCTTCAAATTGGTTTGAAAAAGAAATCATAACATGGATTTTTACTTTATCTTTTAGAATGTCGACACAAGTCAATACAAAACAACTGAAGAATAAAGAGCCAAAACCTTCACAAGATAAGGTGATTGATGACAATGTACTTCTTCAACGCACTATGATTCCCTTTCAAAGCGCCAGTCTGAATACTCTGGCAACTCTCATCATCAAAAGCGCCTCTCTGTTAAGTACTCTATCTCCAGCTTCCAGAAGAAACATTGAAAACATAGTCAAAGTTGAAGATTTACCAATACCTACAGTTATGCAGGTGTTAACCGTTGAGCTCCATGATGAAACGAACTGCACCATCATATACAACTATAAAAAGGATGGAAAGGTAGTTAGAGTGAAGAGCACTATTCCATTAGCAGCAGGATTACTTGTCAATGAAGCTTCGCAAATAAGACCACTGGTTTTGATCTACATGGGTGTTGAAAAGACTGGAAAAGCAATTTTTCGTGCTGCTACAGAAACAGGAACTACTTTGAGGTGTAAGAATGTGTTTGATGTATTACCAGAAAAAAGTATGCGACAAATCAATGCTTATTTCGAGGTAGCTAATCTTCATGATTTCCCAACAGATAGTGTCATATGTTTCCAAAACCCTGAAGTTATAACAAAGTCTGACAGGCGATGGAATGGAAATGAAGAGACTCTTCTAGTTCAATACAGAAGTGTTGTAGATGAAGAATTACTGATCGGAGATATGCGCATTCCTCATCAAATAGCTTCTGCTGTGACATCGGAGAGATTTGGAGTGATTTTGTTCAAGGGTCTGAGTCGAAACGCAGACAATTCAATTTTCTACAACATCAGTGTACTCGCAGCTCATCAAGCCTTCGTCCAAGCCTCGGAACTGGCTGATAATCCAAAATCTGAGGATTTTCTCAACCACTTCGATGATGCTGAAAAAGAAGACTGTGGAGAACAAACTCTCGAGAAGCTAATCTATAACTCAAGGGATTCATATCACTATAGGTAAGTTTTATTAATTTTTACCATAATTTTAAAAAGTTGATTTGTGAAAATTTTGTGTATTCTTACAATGAAAAACCCCTTAAAATGATAAATTTGTGAACATTTTTGTAAAACATTTTTAAGTTATATATATATATATTTCGAATTAAAAAAAGATTTTGTTGTGTCATCAGTGTATTTTTTTACATAAAAGTTGGAAAAATAACAAAAGGTGATAATTATTTTACAAAAATGTTCAATTTTTCACATAAATGATCAACTCATAACCTTTTTTTGTAAAACATTTTTAAATTATATATATATTTCGGATTAAAAAAAGGACTTTTTTGTGTAATCAGTGTATTTTTTTACATAAAAGTTTAAAAAATAACAAAAGGTTATAATTATTTTGCAAAAATGTTTAGTTTTTCACATAAATGATCAATTCATAAACATTTTTTGTAAAACATTTTTAAATTATATCTATTTCGGATTAATAAAAGGATTTTTTTGTGCAATCAGTGTATTTTTTTACATAAAAGTTTAAAAATTAACAAAAGGTTATAATTATTTTACAAAAATGCTTAGTTTTTCACATAAATGATCAATTCATAAACATTTTTTGTAAAACATGTTTAAATTATATCTATTTCGGATTAAAAAAAAGGACTTTTTTGTGCAATCAGTGTATTTTTTTTACATAAAAGTTTAAAAAATAACAAAAGGTTATAATTATTTTACAAAAATGTTTAGTTTTTCACATAAATGATCAATTCATAAACATTTTTTGTAAAACATTTTTAAATTATATCTATTTCGGATTAAAAAAGGACTTTTTTGTGCAATCAGTGTATTTTTTTACATAAAAGTTTAAAAAATAACAAAAGGTTATAATTATTTTACAAAAATGTTTAGTTTTTCACATAAATGATCAATTCATATACATTTTTTGTAAAACATTTTTAAATTATATATATTTTGGATTAAAAAAAAGGGTTTTTTTTGTGTAATCAGTGTATTTTTTAGCTAGAAGTTGAAAAAAAATCACAAAAGGCTATAATTATTTTACAAAAATGCTTAATTTTTCACGTAAATAACACGTTTTATCACATAAATGGCTTATTCATGAGTGTTTGTTGTAAAACATTTTTAAAATTATATATATATATATATATTTATATTTATACATTCCGAATCCAAATGAAAAAAAGGACTTTTTTGTGTGTAATCAGTGTATTTCTTTTACATAGAAGTTGAAAAAATAACAAAAGTTTATATTTATTTTACATTAATTTTAATCATACTATACTAATACATCATTTTTTATTTTAGTCCATTATATCGTAAAAAGAAAACAGAGTAAAGAACTTTCCCTAAGAAATATTGAGCTGAATGATGTAACTCAGTGAGTTATTTTCCTGTTATATATAATGTAAACTATCTAATGTAGCTAAGAGTAAAATTTAAATTCGGTAAAATTTATTTATATAATGAATAACTTTTGTATTTTAGTCAATTATTGGATCACAGAGAATACGGAATACAAGAGTTCCTCCCTGGGTCTAATAATATACCAGAAGAATATCGAGGAAGATATTGTTCAAGAAAAGCGCTTTGTAACCATTGATATCGTAAGCTATAGTAGTTTGTATTACAGAAAATTTACTATAAAACAGTTTTATGAATGTAAAAACTAGATATGGTATTTTCTATTACAATTATTTACTTGTAAATTTTATTCATCTAGAGAGGTAATTTGGTGATTTTTTGACAGTTTTTAAAAAAGTTAAAAAGTACAAAAAAATCAAAAAATATCGAAAACTATATATTTCAATGATTATTTTTTAAAAAGTTCAAAAAAATGTAATAAAGCTCTGTTTTGAAACATAAAAAATTTAAGAGGATTGTGTAGGATAAAATTCTCACTCAAAAAATTATTGAAAATTGAATGAAATAAAAAAATATTTTCCCAAATACCAAAGTTTTGTAAATATAAAGTGAAAAACTCTATATATATATATATACATTGTTTTTAAAATAATATCGAAAACTATATATTTCAATGATTATTTTTTAAAAAAATAAAAAAATTTAAAAGGAAGGTGTAGGATAAAATCCTCACTCAAAAAATTATTGAAAATTGAATGGAATAAAAGAATACAAAGTGAAAATCTCTATATATATTTATTTTTTTTAAAAAAATATCGAAAACTATATATTATAATGATTATTTTTTTAAAAAGTTGAAAAAACAAAAAAACTTTGTAATAAAACCCTGTTTTAAAACATAAAAAATTAAAAAGGAATGTAATAAAAGAATATTTTACCAAAATACCTCATTTTTCTTGTAAATATCTAGTAAAAATTTCTGAAATATTGTTGGTGAAATTTACTGGAAAATGGTTTCAAGTGTGTCAAAGACTAAATATGATGTTTTTATTGAAATGTTTATTTTTAAAAGATCCAAATAATAACATTGAATCAATTAGTTAAATTTAACAGTCAAATTCTTTTTTATCAAGTAGGCTTAATGTTTCTATTGTGATTAATTCTCAAATATTGTAAACTTGAACTATCTAGAGGAGTAATTTGTCGATTTTGATGTGTTTTTTTAAAAAAATTATCATGTAATACCACATACTTCAGTTCTAATTCGTTTTGAACAATTTCATGGGAGACAAAGAATAAAAAAGTTACATTGATTTAGTTTTTAGAATTAAAGTTGCTATCGAAAATGGTTTGTTCTTGTTTAAAAAAATTATTACGTAATACCACATACTTCAGTTCTAATTCGTTTTTAGAATTGAAGTCGCCATCGAAAATGGTTTGTTCTTGAATGGGTAAATCCATAGCCTCCTCCTCATCATGACAAAAGCTTTCTGATGATTGCATTTTGAAAAACAAATTATATTGTTTTAGTTTTCCGAATTGAAATTGCCATCGAAAATGGTTTGTTCTTAAACGGGAAAATCCATAGCCTTCTCATCATCATGTCTAAGTTTTCTACCCCAATATCTCCAACCTCTCAGAGATAGGAATTGTTCTGTTTAAAAAAATAATGGAAATTGTATATATAAATGATTGTTTTTGAAAAAAAATGGTAAATTTTTGAAAAAAATTCAAAAGGAAAATGCAAGATAAAACCCTCACTCAAGAAACTAATTTTGTATGATAGGTTGCTCACCTAATAATAAGAAAATAATGAATAATTTATATTTAAGCAATTATTGAAAAAATTAATGAAAATTGAATAGAATAAAGGAAATATTTTACCAAATAGCCTGTTTTTTTTGTAAAGATATACAAACAGATAAAATTTAACCATTTAAAGGATGATTTCTTTTTTGCAAAAAAAATAATGAAGATTTAATGAAATGAAAGAATATTTTACCAAATACCTTGTTTTTTTGTAAATTTGTACAATTAGAATAAGAAAATAGTGAATAATGTATATTTAAGCAATTATTGAAAAAATTAATGAAAATTGAATAGAATAAAGGAAATATTTTACCGAATACCCTGTTTTTTTTTGTAAAGATATACAAACAGATAAAATTTAACCATTTAAAGGGTGATTTCTTTTTTGCAAAAAAATAATGAACATTTAATGAAATGAAAGAATATTTTACCAAATACCCTGTTTTTTTTTGTAAATTTGTACAATTAGATGAAATTTAACCATTTAGAGGATGATTTGTTTTTTGTAAAAAATTAATGAAAATTGAATAAATCGAAAAAATATTTCACCAAATACCTCTTTTTTGTAGATGTAAACAAATAGATGAATATCTAACTTTATCCATTTTTTTTCCATTTGGGATCATGTTTTGAAGGTTTTCAAGATAGTTTTTAGTAAAAGCTTATGCATTGATTGTCATTACAAGTTGTAGTGTTTGGTATTATTTAATATTTACTGACTCTAGCTATATTATATGAAATTTTCCCTACTTATTGCACAATAAATGTATATATTCACATATTGTTTCATTTTTAATTACTGTATTTATTCAATGTAGATATAATGAGTCGAATTACAAAAAATTATCAAAACTTAAATGCCATACATTCAAAATCTAGATGCTCTATGAGTTAAAGTTATGTATATAATTATGTACAAGATTATCAAAACTTGAATGCCATACATTCAAAATTTATAAGTTCAAATTAAGTAAAAAAATAATCAAAACTCAAATGCCACTTAAATGCCACTCAAATGCCACTCAAATGAAATACAATATAAACTCGGCGAATTCATCCAACGTCGTAACCCATTGCATAACCTCCAAGATCAAATCCACAAAAAAAACACTTGGTAGGGAGATCTGCTCATATATTACTACTCACAGATTAAGAATCAACTCTAAAATTCAACAGTAAAGGAATTAGATCAACATGCAATCAACTTAAAAAAGGCACTCACTACCCAACCTACCCCCAACATGCATGGAATGGTGAATGGAGAGTGAATGAAGTGAAAGTGAGCGATGATATTCCGTTTGACTAATATATATAGAACCAACTCTAAGCTGTTATTGTAGATGCACCACCAATAGATAATAGTGGAGACTGAACCTGCCAGCAGTATAAACAACTTTATAACATTTATCCACAGTGACACAGGATCGTGGACAGTATAACTTACATTGATGTAGCTATGATTTTATGAGTCGGTCATACAACTAAGTAATTTTTGACAACCAATAAACCTCTGATTCTATACATATCATATTTAATCTTGTGCTCCCTTGTTTGCTTTTGTTCTGTATGTATCATTTATTAGCTTTCCATGATCACGACTTCAATAGCGCCATGCCGTAGCGTCATGGCTCATTGCTTTGAGTAGCGATAAACCATCACGCTTTTCCATAAGCCAGCAATATAGTGTGCCCGAAGGTCATGAACCCTAATTAGCGAGTCAACGGCGACTTTGAGCTGATGAGTCAATGAGTGAAACTACTGTATGAAGGAAAATTGTTTCAACCAACAATTAGTTGTAAAGCTTTTCTTGTGTTTGTTTCATCTAATACTTACTCCACAGATGAAACTTTGAAGCAGCAGTGCTAGGCTAATGTGTAATTTATTTATTAAATTTAAAATAGTTATTTATTATTATTTAACCACGGCCAAGTGATTATTTATTATTATTTGATTATTGTTATTATCAAATTCCAAAATATAAAAAAAGACAAATAATATAAAATAAAACAGAAATATATTTGTGAATACTTATTCTGCATCATTTTTAATTAATTTAAGTGGTCTTGAAAGGCAACTATCTCATATCACGGAAATTTATGTCCAAATTATCTAATTATTCTGACCGCAGTGATGCTGGAAATTCAATACACGCACGTGCAAACCAGTGCGCTACGGTATTCCCTTTTTCCATAACGCTTCAGTGGTCTGGCGCTATAATAAGTTGCTACTGTAGTGTATAGATGTAATGTATAGTGATAGGATAGACTCCGTGTGGATGAGGGCAGAGGCTAGCAACTGATCGGTCATCGAAGCACCCTTTTTAGGGTTGCTGAGATGGCCGAGAGGTCTAGCGCTCTGCCTCATGCCGCTAGGCGATTTGGTGCCGCAGGAAGGTCAGAGGTTCGAGTTCCAGTGGGGGAACTTAGAGGCATGCAGGCGTTGCCCATTGCGCCTGGCATGACAGCTACTTAGTAGCGACTTTCAATAGCGCTACATAATCACGACTGCAGCAGCGATATACCCATTTCCAAGAGGGGAAAACCCGTGGCGCTGCAACGTAGCGCTACGGCGTCACGTCATGGAAAGTCACTAATTGTGTTTGTCAATATCACTTCCTGTACATACATATCATTGGTTGCTATGTTTATGTGTCATTAGTTTCCAGTAAACCAGCCTATATAAATGTTGACTTTATGTGTATTCAGTGCCTTTAATCTACTATTGTTGCTGTTGTATACCTCTCTAGGTGATTGCCTCAATAGAGGGTAGATATTGCACAGCCTTTTAAGCTGCGTACACACTAGAACAATTTTGTGGCCGAAATTGGTGCAATTCCAAAACGGCCTAGTGTGAATGCAATAACGGCCGATTTTGTATCATATCGGCCGGCGTTATTGCCATTTGGGCACGGCTCAAAATCACCGACGATTTTTCGCAGACTTTCAAGGAAACTGCAACACAAAATCAGTTGCAGAATTAGCTTGTGGTCATAAACAATGATGATGAAATAATAAAAAATCATTAATTCTCCCAGCAATAACCGAATAATAATAATTATTTGTTAAAACTCACCAAGAAAGCTTATTATTTATGTATTACCATTTTTATTTCAACATGGTTGATCACTCATTGATGAGCATAAGCTTAAATAAGTTAGAAATAATTTTAATTAATTAAAATAAGTATTTGGTAAAGCTGAAAAAAAATAAAAAAAATATTCTATTCAGAACAGCAGATAATACAGATCACTAATATTGACGCAGCTACAGCTAGTGCATTTACTAATAACAACCGTAGACATGTCGAATGATTGTGAAATAGCAGACAGCAATTTGATTAGTAATGCTATGGTTATGCTGAAAAACAAAATTTGTCTATCTCTCTCACCAAAGAGCAAATACTTTTTTGGCCAAAATTCTTTTCTAGTGTGTACGCAACCATCGACCAAAAAAGGCATAACTCCAACATAAACACTTTTTTGAACAAAATTCGTTCTAGTGTGTACGCAGCTTAACAACACCTCTCTCCAAGAGGTAGCACAGGGTCTCTGAGAAGTGCAGGGTGCAACAGAGAAGCCGCTCACAACTTCACTACAAGGTGAGCCCATGGGCCAGACAAACTAAACAGAGTTTGAGTATAAAACATACTTGTTAGGCGTTGCCATGAGCTGCGCGCTATGGACAGTTGTTAGTTAGTGGACGGTATTGGGAGCCCTATTACACTTTATCACTTTCAGGCTGAATGTAACTAAAGAGCACATTTTATTCCTAATTTTACTATTACTGATCTGGTCCAATAATTGTATATTTTTCTGTGTTGTTCTTAGATTTAATGATGCTATAAAGAATTTCTTTATGTGTTCATACTCGACCTTAGATTGTACGAAAGTAAAAAGTTTTTTCCTCGCTTCAAAAACCAAAAAAGGGTATTCATGTGAACAGAAATTTGCATACATCTTTCTAAAACAATAAATTTTATGATTGTAAATTTGTTTGTAAAGGATATGTTGCGAGTTTACTGAAATATGACTCAAAAGATAAAAATTTTTGAAAAATAAACAGAAAAAAATAGATATCACTCAATGTTTCCAAAAGCAGACTTGAAAA
>CALYOO010000345.1:0-37929 GCA_945261195.1 Cryptosula pallasiana
CTTGAATCAGCATTGCCGGATCAGTTGTCAAGTGTACTGCAGTTATTTAGCACATAGAAATATGTCAAACAAAATATTCATTTGAATAAATAATAAAGTTCTATGGGAAAACTCAATTCGGAATTTTTATGACTTTTGATTTTCCAGGCAAACAAAAACTGACGAATTTACAACTGCGATGTAAACTTTGATAATATGTTGTGCTTATCCACCACTGTGTGATTGGCAGACATATATAACCTGATGTATCTGATGATTAGTTCATACATCTAGGTTACTTGACAATTGAGTATTGATTCATCATCTCTACCGCGTTTACAAAAACATGAATTTGCTGTTTGTGCTAACGGTGTTGTTGGCTGTAGCTGGACTGTCCTCAGCTATCTCAGTAGTGAGAAATTCTGTGGTGAGCAAGCTAAAGTTTTTTGTTCTAAAAGACACTGAATTGTATTTATTCTGATTCTGAGTAGTTTTCTGTTTTGCGTGTTCTTTAAACTTATACTTTCCTCTAAACTTCTCAAAGTAGTGCAGGCCTTTTGCTTTGACATTTTTTTTATTGTATTTACAGTTTGACCAACTGCAAAAGTGTCGATCGCAGGTGAAGTGTTCCAAAAACGATGCATCATGTTTGCCTAAGCTTTATGAATGTATGCGTGGAAAGTAATACAGATCTGGCCCGTGTGACCAGCCATCACCACAAAGTTACCTGGGTGTCACTCTTATCTAAGGAAATACCATGATATGTTTTTGTCGCATCACCAATTAATGCAAATGAATAATATAAAATGCATGAATGACTAAACAGTATGTAACTTCCCTATATGGCTAGAAAGAGAGAGGTAGAAAACTGGTTAGCCAGGTATGCATGTATACTGATTAATGAGCTTAGAGAGATAACTGTTGTTCTTTATTTGATGGAAACAAACAGCTGGTGGGGATCTCTGGAGAAAACTTTGATATCAGTTAAAGAAAGCTTCCATGCATGACCTTGTTTTCATTATGCGGTGCACCTGGAGCAATGTTTTTTATCGAGTAAAACACATTGTTTTCATGCGAGTATCCTCCTTTCCGAGAAATTAGTGCCTTTAGAAATTTGATCAACCTATAGTCAATAGAAGAGAATAGTACATTATTTGGCATTATGACAAAATTGATATACATTTGCTAGGTTTGTAAACCATACCAATCTAAACAAGCATCACAATTCAACCGTAATTTCTTCTTCGAGTAGATGAAACGTCTCAAGCGTTGTTTTAATGAGCAACTTTCAGGAAACTTTTTAAAAAAAGCGACGGCTGAATTACATACTCGGTAGATGTCTGAGTAATACACAAAGTTGAGGCTTTGGAAAACTATACGCATGTTATTTGCATTTATTTCTGATTCAAAATGTCACAGTTTAAGCTGCTAAAGGGGCGCTTAAACTGAGTTTTTGTCTGTGCTTATTCCGATGCCGTCTGTTTGACACCCAGTGGAAATGGTCAAAGGCCATAAAAAAGTGGTTGCGGGTGAACTTCCAACTTTGTGGCAATGTGGCGGAGCTTTGCCAATTTGGCCCATTATCACGCTGCAGGAGCCAATCAAAATAGCCGCAGACATAACAGCCAACTCTCATTGGCTGACGCATATGCCAGCGAGTACAGTATGGCAAAGATTTGAGTTGAAAACTTTTGTTTTGCTGCAGGCAGATAGACGGACGCTTTTGGTAAACTAGCAGACAATCGCCTAGCGTAAGCCCACTTTTAGAAATCTATTGTACGACCTTGAGATCATACAACCAATACTATCCAGGTAAATCGAACCCACATAAATAGTGCAGCTGGCACACCAAACAAAAAACATGAAAACAGGCATACTACTCTAAAGCACTGAGTTATGCGCCTGAACTGAGGGCTCTACACTAGTTGTGGAGTCGAATATACCCCTTCACTTCTGATTCGGTGTATACCAACCTGTAGTTATCTGTAGGAGAAAAGTAACTGGTGGCAGCATACCGTCGAAACACTACCGCCTTCTGTGTGCCAACGAACTAGGAGTTCGCTGGACTACAGACACTCAGCTAGTGGTTTTACCCCTACCCCCCCCCCCCCCCCCAAAAAAAAAAAAAAATTCCACCACTTTGGTACAAAAAGTTGAACCAAGTCACTCAGTGTATTATGGGGAAAAAGTAAAAATCATGATAGCAAATAGTTAATGGCACTGTTGATTACTACAAGGAGTTGGATGCAGGAGTGCGAATGTACAAGAGCGTAGTGAGGGTGAAAAAGTAACAAGGGAAGCCAAATCCAAATAAATTAAAGTTATGGTGTAATTGTGTAATTTAAACCGGTAGCACTATATATAACATCAAATGTATTTACTGCCATGTTTTTTTAGTATGTTAAAAATAGCAAAGCAAACATTGATTAACCATCGCTAACAATGAACCATATCAAAACTAGTTTATCAGTAACAGCAGCGCAATCATATGCAAATTTTTAAATCAACTGCGTAAAAAATTATAAATTTAATATCACCTCTAAATAGACAAAAAACTTGACATATCCACCGGTGTAATATATGCGTATATAAACTGGTGTATCCACCACTGTAAGCAGACACGTTTAAATTGAAGTACCTCATAGTTTGAGCCAGTTTATCTCTTTCTACTAGACAGTCAAGTAACATTTTCTCTACTCTGCCACTTCCATTACAACATGAAGCTTTTGTTTGTGTTCTTGCTGACAGTGGTTGTTATTAGTCTTTCTTCAGCCATCTCTACTGTAAACAACTCCCTGGTAAGTGCAAAAAGAGAACAATTTGTTGTTACTTTTTTTATACCTTTTGGAGGTACCATGCTGATAGATGGTTTAGAGTCCACTACAAAATTATGAAAAAAATTCCTCAATAGTTACTGTAGTAGTTGGCCAACTTTAAAAGTAGTGGTTGTAAGCCTACAATGGTAAGAACACTTATTTCACTACTCAAGTATATATTTGCTTTAATATGGGTTAGTTTTTCTATTTTTATTAAAAATAACCGTAAAAACTTGGTTTCTGTACGATTTTGTTTTCCATCATAAGCTACACTACCTGATTTCTTTGTTGTTTTGAAGTATCCAACACCCAACTACATACTTATCCACTCATACATTTGTAGTCACAGTAATTAACAAACCCACGATTAATATTTTACAGCTTAAACTTTGTTTATATAGTCACTGAATTATGTTTTTTCGTGACAGGTGCGAAAGATAAAAGTGTGTCGAGACAAACTAAACTGTAAAGCTGGAGATACAGTTTGCTTTCCAAAGATGCTTGAATGTGTACGTAATGGGTAATGGGACACCTACTGGATATTCCAAGTCTCTGCATCAGTTAAATATTGTTGTATGTACATACATCTACAATCATTGATTGCAGTTTTACTTAATGGTTAAATAAATAATGACCAAACAAGCCAGTTTGATGTTTAGCTCAGAGAGTTAACCAAGTGTCTCCAGTGATTGCACAACAATTGTTTCTCTGATTTCTCAAGCTCCTCATAAAGATTACAAATGCAGTTATATTAAACAAAGTCTGTCAAATTTACAAACGCATGGAAACTGGAAACCCGCATGAACACTCTCATTTCTTTTACTTGTCTATCAATTAAATGTGGATAGCAAACTATTCTAGGCAGTCATTGACACTTGAGGCCTTTCATGACTTTCATTTTCTTCCTAAATGCTGTAGATCGACATGACTACTATAATTATTTCCACAAGTATCCCTTTGTCGCTGGGAAGCAATAAAGGTAATCAGTTCTATTTATGACTTTCACTATTCCAACTGTTAGAGTAACCTACTACAAGTTTCAATATTTTGATGCAAAGCACTTTCTGCAGAACCCCCTCAAGAACAAGGCTGTGATTTCAAGTCCAACAGTTTGCATTTGAGGCGATGCAGCGAAAGAGTTAATGTTTTCTATCAACTATTGTTTGACTAGCATTTCATCCTGTGTTACAGAGATGAGTATTACGTCCATTGACATCTTAATGGTCATATCATGTATTGCATATCGTAACTGTTATTTGCTAAGTGTCTGAATTTTTTGCACAAACTTTGGCACATCAAATATAGGTTTAGTATGAAACGCATTTCCTGTTTGTTTCTGTGTGGTGTAATTAAGCGTCGCTTATTTTTTTTCACAAAACAAAAAATACTCTTTTATTTCTGAAGCATAAAGAGTTTTGACTCAGTTTTTTCCTATTTTTAATAGAATGGCACTTATCGAAGCTGATTGCTTACCCACAAGATGAGCAAAAATGATCTGTTACCAAGTTATTGCTGTACCACAAACCGAAATGTTTGATGCAGCCAAGTTTCACTCTATTCAATCTAGCAACACATATGTTACCAAAAACAACAAAAATCTGATCACACTGTTGACTATTCATTTGGAAAAATTTATTCACTTTAAATTGTCATAAAAAAGAGTGTATAGCAGAGTCTTTACGCTTCACAGAAAAATGCGAGCGACCGACAACCAAAATGTTGATGGTTAAGCAAAAAGAACCCATGCAAATTGACAATCAGTAGGCGCAAAAAAGATCGTATAATGCGTAAAGTGAATATGGAAAACAAGGCTACACATTTAGTATTTATTTAGTTCAAACAATGCAACATGGACGATTTACGATAATTTTGTTCAGAAACAGGTGGGGATATAGTACATGATAAAGATAAGAATAAGAGAGTTATTCCGGCATTTGAGAGAAAGGCAGGTACGGAAGAAAATTGGTAAAAGCCCTTAGTAGTAGATGGCTCCAATCGTACAAAGTGAATGAAAAGCACTTGTAGGTAGAAGGTGACAAGAAAATTTTTCCCAAAAGTGCTCCGTATTAATAGTGCCATTTTGATTTGCAGAAAACTACGAACCACACATACTAAGATCTTCCTTCCATTTTTGCATTATCCATTTGAATTTTGAGGGTGATCTAGAGGGCTGCTAATGTTGTGGGAATGAGCAGACGTGAAGTTAAATGGAGCTTCTATGAATAACTAATGGTACTGGAGACACGCTGTCTGCCAAGTGTAATCAGATTTGTATCGAGCTGTGCAGGTGTAGGTAAAATGTGGGATTAATCAACCGCTTTAAACCTTTTGTTGGGAGTTTTGCAGTGAGTAGATTTTTAGAGAAAGTCAGTCTCAAGATTATGTATTTTTACAGCCATTTAAGTTATAAGTAACTTGAACTATTATTGTTGTAAATATACAACTCCTATCAAATGAAAAAAGAATACCATTATAAATCATAAAGTCAGTGTTATTACCTACAAGCGTAGACTTATTTATTAGTAGTAGAATATGAACATATTTCTAGATGGTGCCTCAAGCACAACCGGATTCTCATGTTTAGAAGCGCAATTTTTGTGCGCAGGATATTTACAATCACCAATGATGTTGTTAGTGTGATAGATTTTAGGGAATGTCAATTAGTACACCGCCTGTTTGTTAGCAGACGCCAGTAATCAGTGCACTAAAACTTCACCCACAGCCATTGTAAAGTTGCTGTACTAGTGGAATAACTTACTGTGCCGGTGGCACAGCTTTCAGGGCCAGCATTGACCCCTGCAGGGCCGGTACTGAACCCTGATTGACTCAGTATGGTTATACTGTGCCGGTAAAATGTGGCCGACTTTGTCGAGGATCCTCAAAACTACCTAGGAACTTCATGTAACCCTGGAGCGGAAGTACCCTTCCTTAACAGATTACTGTAGCACAAGCTAGCTGTAGCCTCGGAATCTTGCAAGGCCTACTATTGGACAATGGAGATAGGACTCCGTCCCTTAGCCACTTGGCACCATTTACCTTCAACTCTAATTCACTGAACGATTTGCTCATTATTCATATACGTGTTGTGATTGGTTAGTTTACTTCTTACGCATGCAATCTTATATGATTTGTGCAAGTAACTTCCTGCCAGCCTGCCTACATAATGGCTGGAACTTCTGCACTTCATTGCATTCATTCATCGTGTCTTGCCAATCACCCTAGTGGATCGGCACCCTAAGACTTTGATTTATACATACACGCACACATATATTTTTTTAGTAAAACTTCCTCAAATCAACAAATTGACGTAGCGGAGTGAAATTTCACGAGAAAAAAGTTCAACAAATACAAAAGGCTAAAAATTATATTAAAATCATATGTACTAATACAGTATGTAAAAAAATTAAAACTCCGAGAAATTATAGGAAATTGAGTTTCGCAGCTTTTCTGTTCTACATCCAGGCATTTGTGTGGAATGAATGAAGCCACTATTCAAACAGCACTTTGTGTAGTTTGTCTGAGCCATGGGCTCTGTGCTTGGCAACTGATCCACACAGTGTCCAGGGGCCATTCTAGGATTTTGCCAAAGGGGGGGGGGGGGCGTAAAATCGCTTGAGTGCGCACAATGTTCTACCGTTGCTCATGTTTCAATGATGTTAAATACAATGAACTTCAATTTGCTTTTAGATAAAACTTGAGACAGATTTGTAACTAATAGATTGAATTGTATTCTCTGTCAGTAGCTCCGATGAGAATAGTAAATTGTAGAAAACAGTTTGGAGACAGTGCCGTTTAACCCTCTGTATCAATGAAAATGCAATCTTGGCCAAAATATTTGTAGATCTGTGTTGAGCAAACTAATTAATTTAATAAAATTCAAGCTGGATGTGAATTTATACCATGTGCAGTTCAATGTAAATGTGTTTAAAGTGAAATTCCATGTGAATATGTACAATGAAAAGTTTCTATAAATGTATTACTAATAGACAAAACGATTCTTATTAAGATCAACAGTCAATACACTGGCAACTGAGAAAACACTGCACAGGTGATGAGCTGGTGTTTGAACACACTAATGCATCAGAAGATTCACGACGGTAACTGCTTTACTCTGATATAGGGTCTGAAAGAAGAAGCCTTCTAGGACGCATCCCTATTAACTTATCTACGACGCTCTCAACATTAAGCTTTTTGACTAGGTCTTTATGGTTATAGCCTAAAACGAATGCAGCTAGTGAAGTTTGACCCATGGTAGATCTCAATTTTGTCTTGATGTACTTCAGGGTTGAATTAGCACTTTAAGTAGTGGCGCTAATCACGGGAATGGTCATGAGCAATTTAGCAGAGAATTTGATATTGGGATAGAGACTTGAAGCACAGCAGTATTTATAAATGTCACTCAGCTCTGGCGAGCTAGTCTGCTCACTACTCCAGTAGTCGTAGTAAATTCGCAAGTCTTGGGCGAGGAAACTCTAATGAGGCAAATCATCATAATATCTTTGAGTACATCTGGTGACAAAGTCAACAAACTCACTCTTTACTGTGTCTCTCAGTAAAGAGGGAAAGAAAAGGAAACCTGTATGTGTAGATCAAAATAATTAGAATGCAATGGTTGGATTTTATTACTATAGTCTGACATAATAACCGGAAATCATGTTGTTTTTGGATCACATTGCTTCTTCAGCAGCACTACTTTGGCTAGATGACTCACGTGTTAGAAGCATTGAAAAAACCCTGTAGTTGTGATGGGTCTGCTGTGCTGCTGTTGATTCTTTTTTTTTATTACATTAGCTGGCAACCTGCTTCTTGAAGCCATGCTCGATCGAAAGGAAGATCAGGAGATATCACCTGCTAACTTCTTTACCCTTCTAATTCATGGGCAGCACCGAGAATTTTCAAGGGGGGGAGCCGAAATAGGTGGGTAGGAGGGGAGGGGGTGTGGGGCATGGACACCCCTTTTCTGCAACAGCCCAGCATTGGCGGAAAATTTGGAAAATATGACTTCTGAGATGCCTGAAAACGTACTCTAAAAGTCCAGGCTGTACGTGTAAGTTAATCATGAAATGGTTATAAAAAGTTAAAAATTATTATTGGCTTAACAAGACAAACCATCTGCACCAATCTACTTCTTCATATAATAAAAAATGATTATAATATTATAACAGCTTGGGTGCCAAAATGTACATTAAACTTTGAAGAAAGAGTTTTGGCTTTTGCAAAAAATTAGACATTCCATAACGGTAAATAAATGTTTTTATTTATTATTTATAAGTATTATCATTTACTATTATTATTTATTATTACAAAAATATTTTTTTTAGAATAAATTTTATTAATGATAAATAATAAATGATAATTTTTTTATGGATTAGATGATATATTAATAATAATAAACAACATTAATTAATAATAATAACAATAACAATAATAATAATAATAAAAATAACAATAACAATAACAATAACAATAACAATAACAATAACAATAACAATAATAATAATAATAATAATAATAATAATAATATTATTATATTCTATTAATCATTGTTGTTGATATTATATGTACTAGCAGTAGTATTATCACCCTCACTGATTCTTCATTCCTTCCCACTGATAAATGACTATTGATGATATCTATTTCTTTATTAATACAATAATAATTAAAACCACTAAACTGAGGTAGTCGTTTTACATTCTCTGTAACATGATAGTAGAGAATCATTGCAAAAATGTACGTTGCTGCTCTCTTGTTTGTTTACATGGATTGTGTTCCAGAGCATGGTCCATGATTCCATAACCAATGTGTTTATAACAATAAAATATTGGTTCACAGGTTAACCAATCTCTTTGATGGGAGGTTGGAAATTATTATTTTTGAATGATGGAAAAACTCACAAGAGCACCTAACTCCCATGATTTTTTTTCTGCTCAGTGCAAAGGGTGGTCGTGCGACACATGCGACACCCCCTAGAATGGCCCCTGGTGTCCCCACTGGAGAGAAGTAAAATACTCGAGATTAGTCTAATTTCATGGTAACCAGATCGAAATGCATTACACGGATGGCAGCTGTGGGATAAACCGTACATTACCACACTGTGCTCTTTCATGCTACCATCTGGCCCTGCGAATGCACTGCAGGCCAGCTACCATTGGGAATTGATCTACAGGGTGTAGATCTGAGGAGGTTGTTGACATAGTTTACAACTGGTTTCCACTACTGGCTCATTGAACCTTCCCACCTGCAGTAGCTATTTCGGCACAGTATACCAAAACTAAAGGCTGACTGTATCAACCGTAGAGCTTGCTCCATTTGCAGCACTCCAGTAGAAGCGCTTACTGTATTCCCTACAGTCTCGTAAAGCTCACTTCACCCTCTAGTAGTGATATTGGTACTGTACAAAAGATTGATTGATTACTGAAGACTAAAGACCTGTTGTACACAGGCATACCATAATTGACCAAGCACAGAAAACAAATTGCGAGCTATTGACATTAGCTACTTACAGCTTAGAGTGTTTCTCAGCTAGTAGCCCTGCCTTAAGCTTTGTAGAGAACCAGTCAAACTGACTGTACTGTCATCGAGTATACTCCACCGGCAGTAGAACTGATTGAGAAAGAGAGAGTCGTGTATCTGCTATACTGGCTGAATTACTAAAAGTTACTTCAGGTTGGAGTGTTGCTGAGCTGATAACATTCACCCCAGCACTGTATTCCTATACGGTGTCCCTTTATCATTGTCTGCAGGCTCGTAGAGCTTTTTCCGCCCTGCAACAGTGCACTAGAGCTTAGTAACAATTGTTACAGCTACAGGTTGTCTGATACTGTCACAGTATTCACTGTGTCGGCCTCTAGAGCTGCTAGAGCCACTGTAATTACTGAGCCTTGCCCGGGAGCCAGTTGCACTGACCATTTCTTAGATTACTGTCGAGTTACTCCTCCATCTGCAAAGAATGACCAACCAGAGAACATGCCGTACCAGTGGAGCACCTGTTTGCAATCCAAATAATGCAGCAATAGACAGACCAACAGAAGCATTGCAAGGCATCATGAGACCTAACAAAAGCAATTCACCGGCCATTTTTAAAGTTCTAAAGTTTGAAGGAGAGGGAGATGTTGAGTATTTTAGTACCAGATTCATAGAGGTGGGAAACATTAATGAGTGGCCAGAAAATACGGCCATGTTATACTTGAAAGATGCACTGAAGAGTAAAGCATTGCACTATGGGAGCCCTCCGCATCTGCAGGGTCTCTTTGCTGCAGTACGAGCACCTTTTGGTCTGACGCCAAGGAAAGCTGTGTCGCGGCTTACTAGCCTGCACAGACAGCACAAAACTCCACTCCAGGAACACGCTAATGAGGTAGAGCCTCTGGTACGCATTGCTTATGTTGACCTCCCTTAGAGACCTATGCAGATGATGATGATGAATACGTTCAGTACCACAATTGGGAACGCTTATCTGCAGAGGCATTTGTTGGCCATGCAGTCCATGAACTTGGCTGAGGCAGTCCGGGCCAGCAACGCACAACTACACATCAAAACACCATTTGAGGAGGGTCGTGCTTGATGAAGAAAATGACAAAAAGAAAAAAAGATTGGATTGTAGCTGCTGCCAGGAGTCCGTCTCTGCGTTTCATCTTTAAAACCCCAGTACAGAAAGTGCAGAGCACTTGCACATCTACCACCCCGGATCCCGTTGCAGTTACGGTGGACACTCTAAAGACCCTAACTGAGGATATGCAGCTGCTGAGGGAAGCAAAAGGGACTGCTCCACCCATGCTGATGGACACAGTGCCTACACTGAAGTACTGGAGCTGTAGTCAGCCAGGTCACATGATAGTTACCTGCCCTCGAACCCAACACACAGTTAGGCTTCCAGACAGGCACAAAATGGCTGACGCACGCAATAGTGCCACCGGCAGCCAATTGCAGTCGGGGAAACTGGACACTCGCAGACCCCATTTGAGTCCTTCAACTCCAGTGTTGGGTGGACAACTCCCAAAGAGAGTGCAGAGAGTGGAACTACAACTAGAACAGCCTCACCAAGCCAGTTACTTTTTAGCTGGATGATTAGCCAGTTGCCAGTTGCCTGCCCTGCTGTCGAGACACACTTACAAGAAGCTACCACAGTCTGTGAAGATTACGCTACAACATAGCAAGTTTCATGGTCTGATAGATCTAGGATCCCCTTTTATGGCACAGTACAAGTCAATTTGCATCAATGTGGGTTCAGGGGAAGCTTAATCTTTGTGATCAGAGATATCAACTAAGACGCCATTGTTGGCATGCAATTTCTCACCGTACATGACTGTGCTCTGTGGCTCCAAGACTCCAAGGTCGTCAAAAATGGGCATGGGCTTCCATGCGCTTATAAAGATGGGCGATCGCTTGAAGAAACAAAAAGACTGGCTAGTGTAGAACCGGTAGTGAGTTACCCTCTTAACGCAGAAGGAGCGGTGCGCCCCTTTGAGACAGAAAAAGTTTATATACTGACTACCTCATCGGAGACAACTGAGTGAGAAACTCATCAGGCTGTGGATACTGTTCAACCACAGGCTGGCAGCAACAGATTTTAGTCAAACTGGACGAAATCTGTGACGCTGAAAAGAAAACGGTGTCCCTCCCCCTTCAATGGAGAGAGGAGACCCCTGCTTGTTGGAGAAAGGCAGCCACACTTCAGCCATCCAACTTCTACAAAGAGATATAAAGAACCAGCCAAAAAGCAAAGCGTAGACGCATTCTCCAAAAGCACTCAACCGTGCCCAGACAGGAGTTCCCATAACCTGTCTATTCGAAATACTAAGAAAGAGAGAAAAGCAGTCAGAAAACCCACACGAGAGGTACCTACCATACCTTGTTTAGTTTCAGAAGAATGCCCGGAGTCACAAGAAGTGACAGGACGTGTTTGGCCTGATTTACCAAACACTCCCATCACACACAAATATAACATAAATAAACGAATAAAAAATGATACATATATATCACGTCCAATGAAAGGTAAGTAAATAGGTTAAAGCTAGTTGGCGGCCAGAAGTGAGGGGCGGAGCCTGTATGACTTCTAGCCAGTAATAGTTCAGTGTGATTTCCTCAGCAGATTCTTGGTCTTTTATTGGCCTTGGATCATACTTTCTGGACATCTGAGGGTAGTTAGCTCCTGGATATGAGTGATGTAAGTTCTTGGGCTACTTTTTTTCCCATGCTATATCAGCCATCTTGATACAGGCCCGGGATAGCTGCACAGGGCCGAGGTAACAAGTACCCTGTGCCGGTGTGGTTAGATACCTGGCCATATAGCAATAAATGCCTATTCCATCGCTATTAATCCAACTGCAACCACACCCGGCTTGTTTGGTTGCTCAATTAGGCTTACCTGATGCCTGCAGACTATCAGGGGGACGTTTGCTAAGTAGTGGTCACATTTGGTGACTGGTAAACTCCATTACAATACATTACCAGCCAATAAACATTTACAAGCATGTCTACATTGAAGAGATGGATGAGTTGCTTGTAACATTGCTTGTAATAACTGTTTGGAGTAAAATCACATTGCTGTCAATGAAGAGTGCACAATATTACTATCACCGGTATTTATCGAATATGAATCATGTGCCTATACACAGATGGCTAGGGTTTACAATAAGTACACAACACAATATACAAATTAGCTGTCAAGCACAAATGCGTTGAACAACCTCCTAGTGATTCCTAGCACGTTATCAATAGCAATAGCAACACTAGCTATTTTTATACAACAAGATATTATGATGAGCAGTTCAAAGGAAGATCTAGGATAGGCATGGGTGATATATTGTTTGTACGAGCTGTACATCATGGGCAACCCTAAAGATGGGTCTCATAAGCGGAGCTTGTGTGAGCAGCACCCTATTCCCATGCCCATTGTTACACGGGCTACCCTTCCGAAAAAGCAGAGGGGAATCTTTTACTAGCATGACTCCATGATTATTATGGAGAGTGTAATCAAACTAGGCACCACGTTATTTGTATGCCCATATCCGACCAGGCAGAGCATGTAGGAAGCCAGATATCTCTCTCACATATAACCGTGCTGGGAATCCAACCAAGCATCCTGGATGGAAGTGCAAGCCCTTTAACCACTAGACCACATGTACCTCCTGCGTATCACAAGGCTTGATCACGTGCAAAGCCAACATACTGGCCTGTACCCAAAATCAAAAGTATATCGCCCCCTCTGATTTGAAAGAAAAAACAACGTTTCTGCTAACTCATCAAGTTCAACCACTTACACCACGCTTTCGGTAGAAAAATGTTGCCAATAACAGCTATACATAAATAACTGTTCTTATCAATTTCAAATTCAGAGGAAATATTGATATTACAGTACCTCTATATCAATGTTTTTGCCCCTGAAATACTTTTATTTAACAGAGTGTTGACAATAAACTTTGGTTTATCAAATTTATTCCACATGGCTCATACAACATTTTTTATTAATAAAAACAATAATAATTAGGTACAACAATAAAATAAATGATGATTAAAAACAGTATTTATATTAATTAATAAAAAATATGGCCAAAATAGTTGTTAAAAGTCATGTTTTTATGGTGAAAAAGGCAAACATACTTCATAAGGAATAAGTTTTTCAATTATTGTTATTGTTATATCAGGGAAACAATAATTCCTTGTCAGAAAATAAACAGGCATAAACCCACGCTTTAAGCGGTGCTATTGGCTAATTCAATAACATCAAAACCGATGTGCTCTAAACCATTGGCACATTACATAGGCCTGTGTAGCAACCTATCCATTGCCACGCTTCATTGTATTGGTACATCTGCACCAAAACATCTTTGCCACATTGCCACTTCTCAATACTGTTGGTTACAAATAGACCGGAGAGTATGCAAAAAGGCCCCAAGTCTTTTTAGTCTGACTGTTGAGCAGCAGCTTGAGTCATCGTTGGTTAAATATAATTAAACTGGCCTACATTTCAACATTTCTTTATGCAATGAAATAAAACAACACAATTCTGGTGGTCTGGAACATCATTCAACGTCAGAGCGGATTCCCAGCGAGTTAGCTAACCTGATGCTAAGGAGCAAGCTATATACGTCCATTACAATATTTCAAGTGACATTGAGCCTTTACCGGATGAAAGAATAGATGACCTTGAGAACATTACTATTATAAAATCTATTAACTTCAAAGAATCAATTAAGTCTCAAAGCAGGTGATTTTTCCCACATGACGCTGACACGTGAGCAGGGTGAGACCATTAGGATTACACTTGACTGACAAAGTCTCTGCAGTATCAGTAACTTGCAATTAGTGAAAGCTTTATCAGAACTTGACAACTGTTGATTCACACCACACAAGCAGTCATCCGGATTACCGGTAAACTGGAAAGCCAAAATAACAATGGGAAGCAAGATTTTAGTTCTTTGCGTTTTGTGGTATTGCACAAATCAAGCATGATGCTATAAACCTAAAGTTTCTTTCAAGCTAATCCTTCACGTAAACTGCTTTCTACAGGTGCTTCCCCTTCACCTCATAATTTAAAAGGCCATCTCTCCATCATTTCATTTTCTCTCCTCATTACCAGATGCCTCCTCCGCCTACCTGTCTCTCAAATACCAATAACAATGGTCTAAGCATTTTTACTATCCTGTACCCACTTTCAATCACTTGTTTGTCAAAAAAGAATAATCGTAAATTTCTCATGTTGAACTTTTTTAATTAATAAAAACTCAATATGACCTGATTTCTTATGTTCATTCTATAACTTCATTCCTATGCATTATATACACAATCTAATCAGTACCATAAGTTTTTCTACAAGTTTCTGCTCAACCATCAATATTATGTTTGTGATTTTTTACATGAATTTGATTGTTATGTGAAGCATAAAAATGATGCCATAAGCTCCATATTTTTAAAATTAAAAATGCATACACCCAGAAAGGAAGTAGTTAATAATGAGATCAAAGCTTTTTTCATTGCAAAAATAAGAACTGTTTATTAAAACGTAATTGAACTCGACTAAATCAAACTTTTTAACTAGTGTTGCAGCAACAACTGGCCAGAAAAAAAAACGCTTTTATTCTCAAGGTGCCTATTTTTCGCAAGTAAAAGAGCATCACTTGATGGTCTTGTGTATTTAAGACGTTAAAATATTTTTAGTTTTGTCAAGAACAGAAATTGTCACCCAAGGAAATAACCCTCAAAAAAACAGGGTATGTCATTTACACTGAAATTATATTTGTGGTGCCAAATGCTCCAATTAAACAGCAGATAAGCGGATAGCAGCTTCAATACACAATGAAATTTAGAAGCCATTGATATGTCGATGGGGGATAAGCAATGTTTCAGTAATGCAAGATGATACAGAAACAGAACAATGATCAATACAAAGCATTATTTTTTCTGCTGCATCGTCTTAAATGGAACTTTCTGCCACTAAAACAACCTCGATGGTAAGTAAGCTGTTAGTACAACCACATACTTTAACTGTTTTTTCCCGGAAAAGCGCATCTTTTTTCGATACTAGGATGCTGGATACTAAGTGTTTCCACAGGTTTGCATATCTGGCAGAATCGGTATGATGTAACTGCATTTGAAAATTTACTGAGAAAGTAGAGAATTAGGGGAGAATTATTTGTGGTGCATCGCTGGAAACATTTGGTTTCATGTTTCGTCCTAAACATCTTGCTGGTTTGTTTGGTTACCATTTAGTTACCCAAAAAGTGTAGCATCAATCACTGTGAATGGTTGGACGTGTATGTACAAACAAAAATATTGAAGGATACAAAAACTTGGAAGATCCAGTCGGTGTACCATCAAGCTTTACGCACACAGTCCGCTATCCTTGCAGCACATGCTTTTTCAAATCTGTTGCAGTTAATATTGCTTGACATTTTCCGATCTTCTGTGTCTGTTATTAAAAGCCAGCTTGGGTGGTTTTTCTAACCAAACATGAATAGCAAACACAATAAAGCCTACCAATTACCAAAGCTAAAAAAAATTGAACTTACAACTTCTCGCTCAATCAAGTGTTGTTAAACTCAGAAAACAAACAGAAAGACACATATAAAGCAACATGTGTTGAAAAGCAAATGCTGACAATTCATTTTGAATTTTATGGTTTTCTGCCAGCAAAAATCATTTGATAAAATTGAAAGAAAGTACTTGCTTATAACAATTGTATAAATGCATAATTAAGCAAGTTTTTTAACCATTTTAAATTTAAAACCAACAATTTTAAAAGTTGCTCAAAAACTATAAAAAAATGCCTGACTTTTTTCTTAGTTTCAAAATAATTTCAAACTTTGCATTAAGGTAATACTACCAATAAAACAGCAAAAAAGTTAAAAGTACGTGGTTTTATTGCACTTACTATTGACATGTTTAGGGCAGAGATCGCAGAAGAGAGGCTGAAAACAGCCAACATCAGTGTGAGCACAAACAGACACTTCATGCTGTGATAGAAATGATAGAGTAGAGAATATTTTACTTGGCTATGTAGTAGAAAGAGAGAGATGGACTGATTAAACAGCCAGCTTTATCAGTATATACAGATATATCTGTTTCACAGGGGTGAAAAAATTAGTTTACATATTAATATCTTACAGTGGTGAATATACAAAGTTTTATGTGTGTTGTTGCATCAGGTATATTTTTCTGTTTACACTGGTGGATGTGGAAATGATATGGTTAATAGATAAATACCAGGAGCTTTAATAGCTTTGATACAGGTTGGTTATAAGTTGTTTGAGCAGAATATGCATACTTCTTATGTATAGAGCATTACACTAATTATTTTTGGACAGAAGTCACCAAGCAGCGATACAATTATGGTTCACTCTCTCCAAGCCAACTAAAGAACACAGCCATGCATACTTACGCGTCATTTGCATCTAAGTTAATGAGAAGAGCAATCGTCTTTTGTAAGAAGAAACTTCAGTTCTTTTGTTCGTCCAGTTTGTCATTTGCATCGCCTATTCAAGCTCGAGTTAGTTGACAGTAATTGAAAAGATATTATACTGAGCTGGGATCAATGGAAGCTGCTCAAACAAAAGTTCAAAAACTTTATAACTAATTTATATGAATAAATTATGAATTTGATATCAATAATTTTAGAAAATGCTCAAAAACTAGAGAGACAAGTGGCTGACTTCTTTTTTAGTTCAACAATAAATTCAAGTTCAAGGGGGAGGGGGAGGGGAGAGGGAGGGAGAGGGGGAGGGGGAGGGGGAGGGGGAGGGGGAGGGGGAGGGGAGGGAAAGGGAGAGGGAGAGGGAGAGGGAGAGAGAGAGAGTGCGAATCAATCGTTACATTATAAATCAAAAGCGTTTTATTTCAGGTTAAATCTGTTTTTATAAATACCCAATGGGTTAACACTTTTGGAGAGTTAGGGTAGAGATGCTGTTTAGTGCTCACAAGTTGGTAACAGTCTGGATATCATTAGCACTTGTTCCATTTATATTGACCTTGATTGTAAACCATACATTTAAGCCAGATATACTTTTCTACCGTATTATCAACACCATAAGCTTAATGCTAAAGTTTGATACTATTGAAAAGGACAATTTTCTGAAACTGCTCGTAATTATTCCAGTGCTAGATTCTACTCTTCGCTAGCAACTCTTGCTTCTAGTTATTACAAGCAAGGCACTTCTTGCAGAATTGAATCTTGAGCTGTACTCAGTAGATGAAGTGTAGATAGCTTTTACGTTATTAGCACTTCTGGTACTTTCAGTTGATTTCTGTATATTCTATTTAGTGACAGTTAAATATATACTTGGTCTTACCAATCATGGAGAGAATCCAACAAATATATCTATGTGAACACTTTCGAGCAATAATATGTGTAAAATCTTTAGGCACTTTTTGGGACTTTAAGAGACACTTTTTTACAATGGTTTTTATGCAAATGAAGTATTATATACATGTTATATACAGGTTTAATGTAAAAAGGTAAAGTCAAAATTCATCATTAAGCCATGCAGCACACTTGTTGGCCTACTTTAATTCGTTCGTGGAGAGAAACCGCAGGTGCATTAATCCAAGATAACAAACTTTCAGAGGTGTAGTAACTAATCTAACAGCTGTTGCAAACAAAAATGTATTGCGATGCAAATCTGTTTGACAGTTAGCAAGCAGATCGAACTGCATATGTAGATAATTTCCATTTTATTAATTGATCCCATTAACTTTAAAAATATTTTAAAATCAAAATAGTGGTTTTGTGCAGAAAAGTTATTTTCTACATTTACAAGGTTATACAAAAGTTACTAGCATGAAAAATTAATTATTAACAAAAAATGTTTTTTTCTGTCCGTGGGATAGGCAATAAAACGTCAGTTTAATTATAAACAAAGAAAATAGGAAAGCATCTTAAACACTCTCAAGTGTTTTGCACGTATTTAGCACATACAAATATATCGAACAAAATATACATTTAAATAAATAATAAATTTCCGTGGGAAAAATCACTCCAGCAGTTTGAAGACTTTTGATTTTCCTAGCAAACAAAACCTAACGAATTTACAACCGCAATATAAACTTTGATAATATGTTGTGCTTATCCACCACTGTGTGATTGGCAGACATATATAACCTGATGTATCTAATGATTAGTTCATAATCTAGGTCACTTGGCAATTGAGTATCGATTCATCATTTCTACCGCGTTTACAAAAACATGAAGTTGCTGTTTCTGCTAACGGTGCTGTTGGCTGTGGCTGGAATGTCCTCAGCTATCGCTGTAGTAAAAAGCCCTGTGGTGAGCAAGCAATAGTTTCTTGTTCTAAAAGAAAATGAGTACTGTTTCTTCTGACTGCGAGTAGTTTTTGGTTTGGTTTGTGCCGTAAACTTGTATTTTAATTTAAACTTCTCAATGTAGTGCATACTTCTTGCTTTGACATTTTTCTAATTTATAACTTTTTTGTTTCATTTACAGATGAAAAAATTTCAGAAGTGTCGATCACAGGTGAAGTGTGCCATAAACACTGCATCATGTTTGCAAAAATTTACTCAATGTATGCGTGGAAAGTAAAACAGATCTGGTTTGTGTGACAAACCATCACCGCAAAGTTACCATCACTCTTATCTAAGGAAATACCATGATGTGTTTTGTCTCGTATCATTTAATGTAAATGAATAATATAAAATACATGAATGACTAAACAAAGCGTGACTTTCCTATATGGCTAGAAAGAGATAGGTAAAAGACTGGTTAACCAGGTATGCGTGTATCCTGATTAATGAGCTTAGAGCCGTATGTTTAACAGCTGTTCTTTATTTGATGGAAACAAACAGCTGGTGGGGATCTCCAGAGAAAACTTCGATATTAATTAAAGAAAACTTTGATGCATGATCTTGTTTTCATTATGTGGTGTACCTGGAGCAATGTTTTTCATCGAGTAAAACACATTGTTTTCATGCAAGTATCCACGTTTCCGAGAAAGTAGTTCCTCTAGCAACTTGATTAACCAATAGTCAATAGAAGAGAATAATACATTATTTGGCATTATAACAACATTGATATACATTAGCTCATAGCTAGGTTTGTAAACCATACCAATCTAAACATGCATCACAAGTCAACCACAATTTCTTCTTCGAGTAGATGAAACGTCTCAAGCAGTGTTTTAATGAACAATTTTCAGGAAAATTTTTAAAAAAAGCGAAGGCTGAATTACATACTCGGTGGATGTCTGAGTAATATACAAAGTTGAGGCTTTGGAAAAGCCTACATGTTGTGTGCAATGTCTCTGGTTCAAGATGTCACAGTTTAAGCTGCTAAAGGGGCGCTTAAACTGAGTTTTTTGTCTGTGCTTATTCCGATGCCGTATGTTTGACACCTAGTGGAAATGGTCAAAGGCCATAAAAAGTGATTGTGGGTGAATTTCAAGCTCTATGGCAATGTTGCGGAGCTTTGTCAAATCAGCCCATTATCATGATGCAACAGCCAATCAAAATAATTGCAGACATAACAGCCAACTCCCATTGGCTGACGCATACGCCGGCGACTACAGTACGGCAACTAGTAAAGTATCTGAGTTGAAAACTTTTGTTTTGCTTCAGGCAGATAGACGGACGCTTTTGGTAAACTAGCAGACAATCTCGCCTAGCGTAAACTCACTTTTATATATCTGTTGTACTACCTTGAGATCATACAACCAATACTATCCAGGCAAATCAAACCCACATAAATACTGCAGTTGGCACACCAAACAGAAAACATGAAAACAGGCATACTACTCTAAAGCACTGAGTTATGCACCTGAACTGAGGGCTCTACACTAGTTGTGGAGTCGAGTATACCCCTTCACTTCTGATTCGGTGTATACCGACGTGTAGTTATCTGTAGGAGAAAGGTAACTGGTGGCAGCATACCGTCGAAACACTACTGCCTTCTCTGTGCCCACGAACTAGGAGTTCGCTGGACTATAGACACTCAGCTAGTGGTTTTACCCCCCCCCCAAAAAAAAAAATCCACCACTTTGGTACCAAAAGTTGAACCAAGTCACTCAGTGTATTATGGGGAAAAAGTAAAAAACATGATAGCAAATAGTTCATGACAATATTGATTACTACAAGGAGTTGGGTGCAGGAGTGCGAATGTACAGGAGCGTAGTCAGGGTAAAAAAATAACAAGGGAAGCCAAATCCAAATAAATTAAATTTATGGTGTAATTGTGTAATTTAAACCAGTAGCACCAAATATAACATCAAATATATTTATTGCAATGTTATTTCGCTGCCAAATTAAAATCGTTAACCTAATTTTGGATTTCATGTTATGATTATTATTTTCGAAATTCTTTCTTACAATATCATCAAAAGCTTATGATGTGAAAAGTTTAAAAAACTACATTGTTTGTTACTAATGGACTATTTTTACCGCTATATTGATTCAGTCTTTATATACCTTACTACTTCATTCCATCATCATGAAAAGTAGATGCTATGATACTTATTGTATGCAAAAAAATTTCTTATCAAGTGAGTTCAAAGCTTTTTACTTTGTTGCAATCAAGTTGTTCGTGGGAGAGTTATCTTTGTTGCCTCTGTGGAAGAAAACAGTCGGATTCCTTTTGCTCTCTCAACTATCTAAAACAAGTGGGATGACGCTTCAGTGCATAAAATGTATGTGTGCTTCTTGTAACATTTATAAACAATGCATAAAACTATTGAATTGAATAGTTTGTGTCTACAAAAAAACGATTCCAACGAAAGTTTTTCTAGTATGTTAAAAATAGCAAAGCAAACATTGATTAACCATCGCTAAAAATGAACCATATCAAAACTAGTTTATCGGCAACAGCAGCGCAATCATATGCAAATTTTTAAATCAACCGCGTAAAAAATTATAAATTTAATATCAGCTCTAGATAGACAAAAAACTTGACATATCCACCGGTGTAATATATGCGTATATAAACTGGTGTATCCACCACTGTAAGCAGACACGATTAAATTGAAGTACCTCATAATTTGAGCCAGTTTATCTCTCCCTACTAGACAGTCAAGTAACATATTCTCTACTCTACCACTTCCATTACAACATGAAGCTTTTGTTTGTGTTCTTGCTGACAGTGGTTGTAATTAGTCTTTCTTCTGCCATCTCTAATGTAAACAATTCACTGGTAAGTGCAGAAAAGGAACAATTTGTTGTTACTTTTTTATAAGTACCATGCTGATAGATGGTTTAGAGTTTACTCAAAATTATGAAAAAAATGCCTCAATAGTTACTGTAGTAGTTGGTCAACTTCAAAAGTGCTGGTTGTAAGCCTACAATGGTAAGAACACTTATTTCATTACGCAAGTACATATTTACTTTAATATGGGTTAGTTTTTCCATTTTTTTTAAGAATAACTGTAAAAATTGATTTCTGTACGATTTTGCTTTCCATCATAAGCTACACTACCTGATTTCTTCGTTGTTTTGAAGTAACCAACACCCAATTACATACTTATCCACTCATAAATTTGTAGTCACAGTAATTAACAGACCCACGATTAATCTTTTACTACTCAAACTTTGTTTATATAGTCACTGAATTATGTTTTTTCGTGACAGGCGCGAAAGAAAAAAGTGTGTCGAGACAAACTAAACTGTAAACTTGGAGATACAGTTTGCGTTCCAAAGATGCTTGAATGTGTACGTAACGGGTAATGGGACACCGACTGGATATTCTAAGTCTCTGCATCAGTTAAATATTGTTGTATGTACATACATCTACAATCATTAATTGCAGTTTTACCTAATGGTTAAATAAATGATAACCAAACAAACCAGTTTGGTGTTTAGCTCAGAGAGTCAGCCAAGTGTCTCCAGTGATTGCACAACAATTATTTCTCTGATTTCTCAAGCTCCTCATAAAGATTACAAATGCAGTTACATTAAACAAAGTCTGTCAAATTTACAAACGCATGGAAACTGGAAACCCGCATGAACACTCTCATTTCTTTTACTTGTCTATCAATTAAATGTGGATAGCAAACTGTTCTAGGCAGTCATTGACACTTGAGGCCTTTCATGACTTTCATTTTCTTCCTAAATGCTGTAGATCGACACGACTACTATAATCATTTCCACAAGTATCCGGTTTTCGCTGGGAAGCAATAAAAGTAATCAGTTCGATTTATGACTTTCCCTATTCCAAGAGTTAGGGTAAACTACTTCACAAGTTTTAATATTTTGATGCAAATTACTTTTCCCAGAATCTACCTCAAGAACAAGGTGGTGATTCCAAGTCCAACAGTTTGCATTTGAGGCAATGCAGCGAAAGAGTTAGTGTTTTCTATCAACTTTTGTTTGACTAGCATTTCATCTTGTATTACAGAGACAAGTATTACGTCCATTGACATCTTAATGGTCATATCATGTATTGCATATCGTAACTGTTATCTGCCAAGTGTCTGAATTTTTTGCACAAACTTTGGCACATCAAATATAGGTTTAGTATGAAACGCATTTCCTGTTTGTTTCTGTGTGGTGTAATTAAGCGTCGCTTATTTTTTCTCCACAAAACAAACAATACTTTTCTATTTCTGAAGCATAAAGAGTTTTGACTCAGTTTTTTCCTATTTTTAATAGAATGGCACCTATTGAAGCTGATTGCTTACCCACAAGATGAACAAAAATGATCTGTTACCAAGTTATTGCTGTACCACAAACCGAAATGTTTGATGCAGCCAAGCTTCACTCTATTCAATCTAGCAACACATATGTTACCAAAAACAACAAAAATCTAATCACACTGTTGACTATTCATTTGGAAAAATTTATTCACTTTAAATTGTCATAAAAGAGAGTGTATAGCAGAGTCTTTACGCTTCACAAAAAAAATGCGAGCGACCGACAACCAAAATGTTGATGGTTAAGCAAAAAGAACCCATGCAAATTGACAATCAGTAGGCGCAAAAAAGATCGTGTAATGCGTAAAGTGAATATGGAAAACGAGGCTACATATTTAGTATTTATTTAGTTCAAACAATGCAACATGGACGATTTACGATAGTTTTGTTCAGAAACAGGTGGGGATATGGTACATGATAGTGATAAGAATAAGAGGGTTATTCGGGCATTTGAGAAAAAGGCAGGTACAAAAGGAAATTGGTAAAAGCCCTTAGTAATAGATGGCTTCAATCGTACAAAGTGAATGGAAAGCACTTGTAGGTAGAAGGTGACGTGAAGATTTTTCCCAAAAGTGCTCCGTATTAATAGTGCCATTTTGATTGGCAGAAAACTACAAACCACACATAGTAAGATCTTCCCTCCTCTTTTGCATTAGCCGTTTAAATTTTGAGGGTGATCTAGAGGGCTGCTAATGTTGTGGGAATAAGCAGACGTAAAGTTAAATGGAGCTTCTGTGAATAACTGATGGTACTGGAGACACGCTGTCTGCCAAGTGTAATCAAATTTGTATCGAGCTGTGCAGGTGTAGGTAAAATGCGGGATGAATCAACCGCTTTAAACCTTTTGTTGGGACTTTAGCAGTGAGTAGATTTTTAGAGAAAATCAGTCTCAAGATTATGTATTTTTACAGCCATTAAAGTCATAAGTAACTTGAACTATTATTGTTGTAAATATACAACTTCTATCAAATGAAAAAATAATACCATTATAAATCATAAAGTCAGTGTTATTACCTACAAGCGTAGACTTATTTATTAGTAGTAGAATATGAACAGATTTCTAAATGGTGCCTCAAGCACAACCGGATTCTCATGTTTAGAAGCGCAATTTTTGTGCGCAGGGTATTTACAATCACCAATGATGTTGTTAGTGTGAAAGATTTTAAGGAATGTCAATAGTACACTGCCTGTTTGTTAGCAGACGCCAACAATCAGTGCACTAAAACTTCACCCACAGCCATTGTAAAGGTGGAATAACTTTACTAGTGGAATAACCTACTATGCCGGTGGCACAGCTTTCAGGGCCAGCATTGACCCCTGCAGGGGCGGTACTGACCCCTGATTGACTCAGTATGGTGATACTGTGGTGGATTTTACTGACTACATACGGTGACCACTACTGCGCAGAGGCCCCCCTGTTGGTGGTTACCACAGGCATGCCTCCCCTGATTATGACAGACGAAGGCCAGCATCTGTTATGGCAATTATATTGCTCTCATAAGTAATTATTACTACTTTGGCACTAAGTATTCACTATACCGACCCTGGGTTGCTATCCTGGGTCGGCAACAAGATGGCCGCCATGGCCAGGATGACGCAACCTAGCCTAAAAGTCTTCAGATGCCACCTCCCAAAGATAACTACCCTTCGATAAAGGAGACAGTGGACCCAAGGCTGTGTAACGCCCAGGAACAATACTAACCAATCACTGGCCAAGTTACTTGTGAACTCCGCCTCTTACTTATGGGCACCAGTGATGTTTTAACTACCTAGCTTATCTTATTGGACAACGTCATTGCTATATATACTATATTGTGCCTTTGTATCATATAACTTCCTGCCATGCTTCCTGTGCATGGCAGTTATTTTCCACAACTCTGCCTATGAAAGGGAGAAGTTTTCTCATAATCATTGCACTTACTGATATGGCAAGAGTGTGTTCTCTTACTTTGTATTGCCAGTCTTACCTGTTATTCTGTAATGAATAAATGGTCTATACACACAAAACTATGCTGTGTATGTCTGAGCCGAGGGCTCCTTGCTACCGTTGTTAAAGCTAACCACTCGCTTTGCAACACTGCGTTGTACCGATTCGGTACTGGGTCACCTCTGGGTTGAGGTCGACCACCACTTGTCAGGTCTGAAGAGGCTGACTGCCTTGTTGTGGCTGCACAGACGGCGCGTCTGCCAGCACAACCCCCTAGCGGAAGGTAGTGGACATAAAAATCCGCTACATTGGTGGCAGCGGTGGGATAAAATTCTCACGCTGTGAAAACTTGCTACCTTGGAGTCTGCTTCAAGCAGATCCAGCTACCACGGGTTTTGTACTGGTTTGTACAAACCAGAGAAACAAGACACTCCTGTACTGTCCTCGAGTTCACTCCGACAGCAGCAGTGGTCTTTGTGAAAACGCTCCTACAAATAACGTTGAGTTCACTCCGTTGTAGAGACGCCTAAGCCTTGTAACAGCTTTACAGGCACTAACAAACTGATACCGAATCTGTCATTTTCTTATACCGAATCTGTCATTTTCCCATACCGAGTCTGTCATTCTGTGACCTACTCTGCCACCTAGTGATACCGACTCTGCGTCTAGAACGCCAGTCTTGTATGCACTATTACTGGTGCTGTACTAGCCAGTACAGGCCACTTGCCACCCCTCAGTACCCTTGTGTGCTGACCTAGATATTGCACAGACGCAACTGGACACTGCAGCCCCAGAGTTGACTAACCATTGTAGATTATCGAGTTGACTTTTATCCTCTAATCGTAACAATGGCAAACCAACGTGCTCGCAGTGCAGGCAGAGTACCTGTCATAAATCCAGAACTGGCTGCAATGGACTGTCTCACCGAGGCGCTAAAGGCTGCTATGCTGCCCCCTGCCAATACGCACACGCCATTCAAGCCACCACTGTTTGAAGGGACTGGCGATGTGGAGTACTTTATAGCTCGTTTTGTGGAGATCGCTGAAGCCAATGACTGGCCTGAACAAACGGCTATGCTACGCATGAGAGAGTCGTTACGGGGTAACGCACTCGACTGTGGAAACCCCCACACCTTCAAGGCATATTTGCTGCCCTAAGAGCGAGGTTTGGTTTAACCTCCAGAGAAGCCATGTCTAGACTGGCTAGTCTCCGCAGATTGTACAAAACAACTCTGCAGGAATACGCGAATGAGGTAGAAAGGTTGGTGCACATCGCCTATGGCGACCTACCAGCCCGGTCAATGCAACGCATGACGCTGGATGTTTTCAGCACAACCATAGGAAATGCGTATCTGCAGCGACACCTCCTGGCCATGCAGCCAATGGACTTAGCTGACGCAGTACGCGCAGGAAGTGAGTACCTGCAAGTAAAGACACCCCACGAAGAGCGACCCGCTCACGTACGGACGGTGGACAAAGAATCAGAATAAGAGAGGAGAGAACCAGCCGCTCATCAGTCACCACTTCCAGCACCCACTAACTCCCCAACACAGAAGGTGCAACAAGTTCCAGAAGCAGTTACAACGGATCCCTTGCTACAGATGGCCGAGTCGCTGCAAGCGCTAGCTACCAAAATAAAGCTGTTAAAGCAACAGATGATGTCAACCCCTACACCTCTGATGGAGACTACGCCCGCACCGCAATGTTGGACATGTGGAGAGATCGGACACATGCCAGGAACCTGTCCCAGCAAGCAAAGGGCGACCAGACCCAACTATCCAGTCAAACGACCGGGAAACGGCCAACGCCCGCAGTAGAGCCAATGGTCTTTAGCTGCGAGAGGGCAAGCCATGTACCCGTCAAAAGAGACAAACGAGAGGTCAACCAGCGAAGTGCGCCTCCCCTCCGATTAGCCAACACAGACCAACCTGTGTTAGAGCGCCCCTACCAAGCCAGCCACTTCCTGTCAGGAAGGCTGGACGGACGGCCAGTGTCAATATTGATAGACACTGGGTGCACAACAAACTTGTTGTCACAGCACACCTACCGTCGACTATCACAGGACGTAAAGGACACCCTGCAAAATAGTGAACCCCACGGATTGATGGCCGATGGCTCCAGAATAACCTTCTACGGAACTATCAGAGTGCCACTACAGCTCCGAGACTTCTACACGGAGACCAACTTCGTTATAAGTGACATTAACGAAGATGTCATAATCGGCATGCCTTTCTTAACTACCCACGAGTGCACTATGAAGTTTAGTGACTCTACCGTCACCATTGACGGACACAGGCAGCCATGTACGGACAAGCATGGTAGACCACTGGACAACATAAGATTGTTGCAGCCAAAGGCAAATTTCTGGGATGAAATTGTGCTGAAACCCCCTTGTAGGGAGGTAAAAACCCCTACAACTACCCCCTGGCAGAGTCATCTGCAGGAAAAGGAGAGCCAACGCTGGTGAGAGGTGGGGAGCACCCTCATAGCAAGTTTGAGTCAGATCGGACAAAAACTGCGGCCTACAGAGCAAGAAATGCGCAGACTCCCCCCGCGCCCCTGCTTGCTACGCCCCTTGCAGAGAGAGAAGTGATCTGCACACTGAAGAACAAGAAAGCATCCACTAGCCAACCAGAGTCACTGCCTTGTGTGACCAAGGACCGTGCAAACTGTGTGAAGAGGAGTGGAGCCAGGAGACACTATGAGGCAATAGTGGGAAACCTCGGGAGAAACAGTAAATTGGCTGCAATGGACAGACGGGCGGTAGCGGCACAGCCGTGCTTAGTTTTAAAAGAATCAGTAAAAGATTCTCTACCGACTCGTCTACAGCCTCAACGGTTTACTGCGCTCGACCACCCACCAAAACCCTCCAAAGTTACCCCCAATACCCTCAGTCAAAACAAATCATCCATGCCCACAGGAAGTTCGATGAGTCATAACTTCAAGCAGACATACAGTACAGCCAGCCAGCTCATTCTACATAGAGAGAGCAGCGCAGTAACACCACTGGACTTTGCACTAACTGCGATGGATGTATTAAATCTGTGCGACAAAGAAGATGACGCATTGTTGGAAGAAAACTTAGCAGCCTACACGGGAACAGCCAACGAAGACGAGCTATTAGCCATGTCCACAGCGGATCTGTTCAAGCCACCCCCAGCAGCAACAGCCACTACCAGAGATACCCAGGAGAAGTCCAAGGAGGCAGAGGGAAAGTCTACCAAAGACGGTGAGCTTACACCTTCTGAAATAGCCGCTTGGGTTTTCAAGCATAGATCTATACACGATCCGTTAGCTTTGACTAAAGGTAGTCCAACGAGAGTGAATAGAGTGCTGCCCCAAACCAAAGGGCCCATGCCACAGTATGGTGGCAAGGACAGGTCTCAGCCAAAAATACTTTCGGTACAGACCGTCTGCAGGAAAGCAGAACTAAGTTTAGACATGAAAAAACCCCCCACTCATAGAGATAACTCTATGCCGACCCGGGGTACACCTATCCCGACCCGGGGTACACTTACCCAACCCTGGGGTCCTCTGGCAACCTCGAACAGGTTAACCGAAGGATGCGAAGTGATTAAGAAGGCTTCGCAGTCTCTCAGGAGTGAGAACTCTGAGACGAATGATAGCAAAGGAGGCGGTACACCCTCCAGGGCCATAGTAGAGATACTAAAGCCACCCTTACCTGCTACCCCGACCCGGGGTCAGGAGAAAGCTCTGGGAAAGAGCCAAATTGATAAAAAGGAAAGCCAAAAGCGCCGGCCTACCTTGCAGGGGACAAATGTCACTGCAACCACCCCGTTGGACGCTGTTCCAGCCGAACTGGCTAAGCTGACTAATACTCAGTTACCCAGTCCCTCCACTCAGACTTGTAATAATAGTTCTGTAGCAACAACCTCTGCGCATATCCGCAGCCCTCGTAACCGAGATGATATTGTTGTAGGAACTGAATCCACGTCTGCAGTGAGGGTAACCCCCAAGCTGACAGTACGTCTCATACAAGTGTCTCCCAAGGAGGAGAAAGAGGAACTGCCGGAGATGGGTGACGCTCCTGAGCACGACCTTGCCATAGAGGACGAGCCAACCACCTCGTATGGACCAGACGGCAAAAGGAACCCTACCCGATGGCGTATGCTACGGTGGGTAACCAAAGTCACCGAAAACAGGATTAATACCCTGGTGACGGACGCCAGAGACAGTATCTGCGTCAAATGCCAGTACCAGGCACCTAACAAGAGGCAACTGCGCATCCACGTAGCTCAGCACTACATCAGGCATTACTGCCGATGCCAGTACGCCAGTGAAAGCAGGGACACTGTCTATAGCCACCAGGCAAAGTTTGACGCCCCTGGCAATTCTACACACTACCAAAAGACCGGGATAGTGTATGCGGTGGACAGACCTAGTTTCACTAGGTTCTGTCAGTTTGTGCAATGGACTGACTGCCCTAAGTTTAGGAAATGCAGGACAATGCAAACCGGTGAGAAGGACGGCAAAGAAGCTGCTCCTAAAAAGAGGAGGCTCTCCCCAACCAGCAAGGAGACAAAGAAGGCGCGGGAAACCCCTTCTACTGCTACGAGGACCCTCCAACCCTATAAGATTCCGAAATGGAACAAGTCAGCTGCTCACTCCACAGTGACGGCCCCTCTGGAGGTCGGCGAAGTGTCAAGTAATGACAAACCGCCCGCTGAGGATTCAGCCCAAACCTCCATCCCTCGACCATCGCTACAGTTCATGCAAACGAGCAACCGTTTGGCAGAAGGGACCGAGGTAGAAGTAGGCAAGCTAAAAGACAGCCTGCAACAGCTGAGATGGCTCCTTATCAGAGGACATCTGCCCGAAAGCGAGATACAGATGGTCAAGGCTGAAGCATGGCTGATCACTGCCGAAATGAGTCGTTTGACTGCACAGGCCGATAGCCTAGGAGGAGAGCTCTTCTAGAATCAGAAGATTGACTCTTTATTCATTATATTACCCATCTATATGCTATTCTGTAAATCTATATATATATATCCAAATATATACTCATGAGTGCGGAGACACTCCCCCCTTGATTGCTCTTGATATCTTTATTATTAAAGACCGAATGCCTTTAATGGTGAGAGGTATGTGGTGGATTTTACTGACTACATACGGTGACCACTACTGCGCAGAGGCCCCCCTGTTGGTGGTTACCACAGGCATGCCTCCCCTGATCATGACAGACGAAGGCCAGCATCTGTTATGGCAATTATATTGCTCTAATAAGTAATTAGTATTTTAGAGAATCTAATTAGTATTTTAGAGAATCTAAAATACTATTGTTCTTCCTTCTTTTTTTTTTATTCTTATTATTCTTATTTTACGCAAACCTTGCCGAACTGTTGCCAGGTTTTCTCGAGAACCATAATAGATAAAGCTACAAAGATTTTTGCGACAGGATTGATAGGCATCGGGACAAAAAATAAGTTGGTTTACAAAGTTATAGAACATTCCAGAACATCACAATTCAGGTGCGAAAACAGGCGAAAAATCGTTTTTCAAAGCATCAAAGTGACCAAAAAGACGCAGACGCGATTGACGAAAAAATACGAAATTTTGAAAGATGGTGCATTTTGTTTACCTTCTGATTCGACATCATGACACGTCGTTAAAAAATTGTTCGGAAGCGGCCATCTTGGATTTTTGTGAAAATCACAGTTTTTAGCATAAAACAGCTTCCCGTTAGAGAACCAACTGGCCGAAGTAGCTGAAGTTTGGAACAAACATGTGCCATAGAGTATCGATGTACCATTTTGGACTTCAAAGCGATCGCATAAAACCGTTTCAAGTTTTTCCATTTTCAAATTTGAAAATCTAAACAGAAACAGCAATTTTCAATGCTTTCCGAAACCAGAATAGAACTAATCAGCGACAAGTAATTTATAAGGCAGCATAGCCCAATGCTTGAGCTTTCTAAAATCAGTGACTTCAAGTGTTTCGCAATACCGGCGGAACAGCTATTCCATTTTCAGAAGAGGTCTTCCAAATGGAAAAATGACCATAACTCGGGGACGGTTACTCCGATTTGCATAAATTTTGCATGGTTGCGATCGCATTGTAACCGTCTTTCAGATTAACATCCGTCAATTTTCTTATCTTTGGTGAAAGAGTCAAAGCCCACACGGTTTTCAATGTGTGACAAAAATGTTCGTTGTTCACCGTTTTCACCGCAAAAAAATTTTTCTCCTCCAAAACATCAGCGCAAACAGTATTCAGGTGACAAATTGAACAAATCTGAAAAAATTGAAAATATTTGATAAGTATTTAGCGATGTCCGCAACCAAAATAGTTTTTTGTATGTAGGCCATACTACTATTTTTTTTATCTTTAGCTGTTTATGAACCACATTCAACATTGCTAGATGGCTAAATGGTTAACATTGTGACCTGCTGGTGACAGGGTTCGGGTTCAATTCCCAGGTAGGGAATTCTTTTTCGCATAAAAATAAATATTGTCAGAAGGGAGGTGCCAAATCAGCATGAGTATATGTAGTAACGGGAGTGCATGTTGTATTGGCAGTTGTGAAACATGTGCTTGTGTGGCCCTAGAACAAAAAAGCATCTAGGCACTTGAAAAGCCGATTCTTGCAAAAATAAAGCTATGGCAAAACAGTTGTCATTATGTTCTTAATCAGATTGGGCATCAGCATCAAGTCTCTATAGCTAGATGGCTAAGACGGTTGCCTGCTAATTTAGGTGTACAGGTACTATTCCCAGTGGTGGAAACTTCTTTTCACGTAACAAGTTTTTGTAAGTACAACTTTACTAAGATGTATAATGTTTAGGATTAATGACGGTGTTACAATTGTGCTTTTCCAGTGAGAGGTTGATGGAGTAGTTGGTGGAGTGTGTGATTTAATGCTGTCAGTACAGGTGTTCAATTCCCATGCGACATCGTTATTATTGAGTCTCTAAAATACTCTTGTTTTTGCTCGCAAACACAAATCAATATCTAGTTATTATTACTTTGGCACTAAGTATTCACTATACTGACCCTGAGTTGCTATCCCGGGTTGGCAACAAGATGGCCACCATGGCCAGGATGACGCAACCTAGCCTAAAAGTCTTCAGATGCCACCTCCCAAAGATAACTACCCTTCGATAAAGGAGACAGTGGACCCAAGGCTGTGTAACGCCCAGGAACAATACTAACCAATCACTGGCCAAGTTACTTGTGAACTCCGCCTCTTACTTATGGGCACCAGTGATGTTTTAACTACCTAGCTTATCTTATTGGACAATGTCATTGCTATATATATTATATTGTGCCTTTGTATCATATAACTTCCTGCCATGCTTCCTGTGCATGGCAGTTATTTTCCACAACTCTGCCTGTAAAAGGGAGAAGTTTTCTCATAATCATTGCACTTACTGATATGGCAAGAGTGTGTTCTCTTACTTTGTATTGCCAGTCTTACCTGTTATTCTGTAATGAATAAATGGTCTATACACACAAACTATGCTGTGTATGTCTGAGCCGAGGGCTCCTTGCTAACGTTGTTAAAGTTAGCCACTCGCTTTGCAACACTGCGTTGTACCGATTCGGTACTGGGTCACCTCTGGGTTGAGGTCGACCACCACTTGTCAGGCCTGAAGAGGCTGACTGCCTTGTTGTGGCTGCACAGACGGCGCGTCTGCCAGCACAACCCCCTAGCGGAAGGTAATGGACATAAAAATCCGCTACAATACTGCGCCGGTAAAATATGGCCGCCTTAGTCGAGGATCCTCAAAACTAACTAGGAACTTGCTGTAACCCTGGAGCCGGAAATACCCTTTCCCGGATTACCAGAGTTCACGAGCACAAGCTAGCTGTAGCTTTGGAACTGTGCAAGGCCTACTATTGGACAATGGAGATAGGACTCCGCCCTTTAGCCACTTGGCACCATTTACCTTTAACTCTAACTCACTGAACGATTTGCTCATTATTTATATACTTGTTGTAATTGGTTAGTTTACTTCTTATGCATGCAATCTTATATGATTTGTGCAAGTAACTCCCTGCCAGCCTGCCTATATCATGGCTGAAACTTCTGCACTTCATTGCATTCATTCCTTGTTTCTTGCCAATCACCCTAGTGGATCGCCACCCTAAAACTTTGGTTTATACATACATGCACACATAGATTTCTTTAGTAAAACTTCTTCAAATCAACAAAGCGACGTACTGGAGCGAAATTCCACTAGAAAAAAGTTCAACAAGTACAAAAGGCTAAAAATTATATTAAAATGATATGCACTGATACAGTATGTAAAAAAACTAAAAATCCGAGAAATTATAGAAAATTGAGTTTCGCAGCTTTTCTGTTCTACATCTGGGCATTTGTGTGGAATGAATGAAGCCACTATTCAAACAGCACTCTGTGTAGTTTCTCTGAGCCATGGGCTCTGTGCTTGGCAACTGATCCAGCGGTAACCGATCATAGATGTCACTTTCATACCGACGCAGTTTCCCCTCTGGAGAGAAGTAAAATACTCGAGATTAGTCTAATTTCATGGTAACCAGAACGAAACCCATTACACGGGTGGCAGCGGTGGGACAAACGAGACCTTCCCACACTGTGCTTTTTCATGCTACCCTCTGGTCATGCGAATGCACTGCAGGCAAGCTACCATTGGGAATTGATCTACAGGGTGTAGATCTGAGGAGATTGTTGACATAGTTTACAACTGGTTTTCACTGCTGGCTCATTGAGCCTTCCCACCTGCAGTAGCTATCCCGGCACAGTATACCAAAACTAAAGGCTGACTGCATCAACCGTAGAGCTTGCCCCATTTACAGCAGTCCAGTAGAGGCGCTTACCGTATTCCCTACCATCTCATAAAGCTCACTTCGCCCTCTAGTAGTGATATCGGTACTGTACAAGAGAGTGATTGATTATTGTAGACTAAACACCTGTTGTACACAGGCATATACCATAATTGACCCAGCACACAAAGCAAATTGCAAGCTTTTGACATTAGTTACTTACAGCTTAGAGTGGGAGGCTGAATTACTAAAAGTTACTTCAGCTTGGAGTGTTGCTGAGCTGATAACCTTGACCCCGGCACTGTATCCCTATATGGTGTCCCTTTACCATTGCCTGCAGGCTCGTAGAGCTTTTCCTACCATGCAACAGTGCACTACAGCTTAGTAACAGTTGTTACAGCTACAGGTTGTCTGATACTGTCACAGTATTCACTGTATTGGCCTCTAGAGCTGCTAGATCCACTGGAATTACCTAGCCTGGTCCGGTACTCAGTTGCACTGACCATTTCTTAAATTACTGTCGAGTTACTCCTCCATCTGCCAAGAATGACCAACCAGAGAACCGGCAGTACCGCTAGAGCACCTGTTTGCAACCCAAAGAACGCAGCTATAGACAGACCAACAGAAGCATTGCAAGCCATCATGAGACCTAACCAAGGCAATTCATCAGCTATTTTTAAATTCCCTAAGTTTGACGGAGAGGGCGATGTTGAGTGTTTTAGTACCAGATTCATAGAATTGGGAAACATTAATGAGTGGCCAGAAAATACGGCCATGTTATACTTGAAAGATGCACTAAGGAGTAAAACATTGCACTATGGGAGCCCTCCGCATCTGCAGGGTCTCTTTGCTGCAATACAAGCACGTTTTGGGCTGACGTCAAGGAAAGCGTTGTCTCGGCTCACCAGCCTGCACAGACAGCACAAAACGCCGCTCCAGGAACACGCTAATGAGGTAGAGCCTCTGGTACGCATTGCTTATGCTGACCTCCCTCACAGACCTATGCAGATGATGATGCTGGATACGTTCAGTACCACAATTGGGAATGCTTATCTGCAGAGACATTTGTTGGCCATCCAGTACATGGACTTGGTTGAGGCAGTACGGGCCAGCAACGAACAACTACACATCAAAACACCATTTGAGGAGGGTCATGCTTGAGGAAGAAGATGACAAAGAGGAAGAAGATTGGATAGTAGGTGTTGCCAGGAGTCCGTCTCTGCATGTCATCATTAAAACCCCAGTACAGAAAGTGCAGGGCTCTTGCACATCTACCACCCCGGATCCCGTCGCAGCTACGATGGACACTCTAAAGACCCTAACTGAGAATATGCAGTCACTGAGGGAAGCAAAAGGGACTGCTCCAACCACGCTGATGGACAAAGTGCCTACACTGAAGTACTGGAGCTGTAGTCAGCCTAGGTCACATGATAGTTACCTGCCCTCGAACCCAACATACAGTTAGGCTTCCAGACAGGCACAAAATGGCTGACGCACGCAATAGTGCGACCGGCAGCTGATTGCAGTCAGGGAAACTGGACATCCCCAGACCCCATTTGAGTCCTTCAATCCAGTGTTGAATGGACAACTCCCAAAGAGAGTGCAGACAGTAAAATTAGAGCTAGCGCAGCCTCACCAAGCCAGCTACTTTTTAATTGGATGATTAGCCGGTTGCCAGCTGCCTGCCCTGCTGTCGAGACACACCTACAAGAAGCTACCACATTCTGTGAAGATTACGCTACAACATAGCAAGTCGCATGGTCTGATAGATCTAGGATCCCCTTTTATGGCACAGTACAAGTCAATTTGCAGCTACGTGGGTTCAGGGTAAGCTTAATCTTCGTGATCAGACACATCAACTAGGATGCCATTATTGGCATGCCATTCCTCACCGTACATGACTGTGCTCTGTGGCTCCAAGACTCCAAGGTGGTCAAAAATGGGCATAAGCTTCCATGCTCTTATAAACATGGGCGATTGCTTGAAGAAGAAAAAAGACTGGCATGTGCAGAACCGGTATAGTTCCCCTCTTAATCCAGAAGGAGCGATGCGCCCCTTTGAGACAGAAAAATTTTATATACTGACTCCCCCATCAGAGACAACTGAGTGAGAAACTCAACAGGCTGCGAATACTGTTCAACCACAGGCCGGCAGCAACAAATTTCAGTCAAATTGGACTGAATCTGTGACGCTAAAGGTAAAACAGTGTTCCCCCTGCAATGGAGAGAGGAGATCCCTGCTGTTGGAGAAAGGCAGCCACACTTCAGCCATTCAACTTCTACAAAGAGATATAGAGAACCAGCCGAAAAGCGCAGTGTAGAGGCATTCTCCAAAAGCACTCAACCGTGCCAAAACGGGAATTCCCATGACCTGTCTATTCGAAATACTAAGAAAGAGACAAAAGCAGTCAGAAAACCCACACGAGAGGTACTTACCATGCCTTTTTTAGTTTCAGAAGAATGCCCAGAGTCACAAGAAGTGACAGGAAGTGTTTGGCCTGATTTACCAAACACTCTAATCACACACAAATATAACATAACTAAACGAATAAAATGATACATATATATCGAGTCCAATGAAAGGTAAGTAAATCGGTTAGAGCTAGTTGGCACCCAGAATTGAGGGGCGGAGCCTGTATTACTTCTAGCCAGTAATAGTTAAGTATGACTTCCTCGGCAGTTTTTTGGTCTTTTATTGGCTTTGGATCATACTTTATGGACTTCTGAGGGTAGTTAGCTCCTGCATATGGGTGATGTAAGATCTTGGGCTACTTTTCTTTTCCCACGCTATGTCAGCCATCTTAATACCGGCCCGGGATAGCTGCACAGGGCCGAGGTAACAAATACCCTATGTCGGTATGGTTAGATACCTGGCCGCATAGCAATAAATGCCTATTCCATCACTATTAATGCAACTGCAATCACATCCGGCTTGTTTGGTAGCTCAATTAGGCTTACCCGATACCTGCAGACTATCAGGGGGACGTTTGCTAAGTAGTGGTCACATTTGGTGACTGGTAAAATCCATTACAATACATTACCAGCCAATAAACATTTACAAGCATGTCTACATTGAAGCGATGAATGAGTTGCTTGTAACATTGCTTGTAATAACTGTTTGGAGTAAAATCATATTGCTGTCAATGAAGAGTGCACAATATTACTGTCACCGGTAGTTATCGAATATGTATCATTTGCCTATACACAGCTGGCTAAGGTTTACAATAAGTACACAACACAATATACAAATTAGATGTCAAGCAAAACGTCAAGAACAATCTCCTAGTGATTCCTAGCAAGTTATCAATAGCTATAGCAACACTAACTATATTTATACAACAAGATATTATGATGAGCGGTTCAAAAGGAAGACCCAAGATAGGCATGGCTGATATATTGTTTGTATGAGCTGTGCCTCATGGGCAACCCTGAAGATGGGTCTCATAAGCGGAGCTTGTGTGAGCAGCACCTTATACCCATGCTCATTGTTACACGGGCTACCCTTCCGAAAAAGCAGAGGGGAATCTTTTACTAGCTTGACTCCATAACTATTATGGATAGTGCAATCAAACTAGGCACCACGTTATTTGTATGCCCATATCCGACCAGGCAGAGCATATAGGAAGCCAGATATCTCGCTCACATATAACCGTGCTGGGAATCAAACCCAGCATCCTTGATGGAAGTGCAAGCACTTTAACCACTAGACCACATGTACCTCCTGCGTATCACGAGGCTTGATCACGTGCAAAGCCAACATACTGGCCTGTACCCAAAATCAAAAGTATATCGCCCCCTCTGATTTGAAAGAAAAAACAACGTTTCTGCTAACTCATCAAGTTCAACCACTTACACCACGCTTTCGGTAGAAAAATGTTGCCAATAACAGCTATACATAAATAACTGTTCTTATCAATTTCAAATTCCGAGGAAATATTGATATTACGGTACCTCTATATCCATGTTTTTGCCCCTGAAATACTTTTATTTAACAGAGTGTTGACAATAAACTTTGGTTTATCAAATTTATTCCACATGGCTCATACAACATTTTTTATTATTAAAAACAATAATAATTAGGTACAACAATAAAATAAATGATGATTAAAAACAGTATTTATATTAATTAATAAAAAATATGGCCAAAATAGTTGTTAAAAGTCATGTTTTTATGGTGAAAAAGGCAAACATTGTTATTATTATATCAGGGAAACAATAATTCCTTGTCAGAAAATAAACAAGCATAAACCCATGTTTTAAGCGGTGCTATTGGCTAATTCAATAACATCAAAACCGATGTGCTCTAAACCATTGGCACATTAC